>BQNB010040946.1:0-47074 GCA_026074375.1 Tanacetum coccineum | reverse complement strand
ACTATAAACATCAGCCTAAAGTTGACTTCAAACAGCAACCAAAATGACTAAACTACACGAATTGGCAGCCAAAAGTGACCCGAGCAACAACAAAACTAATGAACCAACATACCCAAAATCGTTGTGCTTATACACACTTTGTTTATCAAATATGTAAATTTGGATTTTACTTCTAAAATGGCTGAATCTATAGCAAAAACTAACCTTAATTTTAGCTTAGAAGGACGACCCTTGCATTTCTTAATCATCACCTCAATCGAATCTTTCAAATGCTTTTGTACACGATCACTTTAGCGTCTGCTGCTAAGACCTGCTGAAACGCAAAAAAAACCACATAAATCAAATATAAATAAACATTAGACTAAAAAAGCTGATAATAGAAAACCTGAAGTAACAAATCAAGCATATATAAACCCTAAATTGAGGCAATCGGGATTCACGTAGTAACCCTTTTTGATTCTTGCAACATGTGCAAGCATCTGCAAGACTTGAATACACATGGTCTGATTCCTGACAGACCCACGACATACATAAGAACCTTCCAACAATTCTAGAATTAATCGAAGCATATATACCATACCACAACACCAAAAAAAACTACTAAAAAAACCCAACTATTCAACTCGACAACCAACGCAATTTCTTACTTATTTACATAGGGAGCTGCTTCCAATCATGTTAAAAAAAACTTATTTTCAGAAAGGCATTGTACACAAACACAACAAATTAAAAGATTTACGAAACAACTTAATGAGTGACAAAGAAAGTAATCAAGTAAGTTGATATTTCGCTTACAAATTAAAAGATTTACGAAACAACTTAATGAGTGACAAAGAAAGTAATCAAGTAAGTTGATATTTCGCTTACAAATTAAAAGATTTACGAAACAACTTAATGAGTGACAAAGAAAGTAATCAAGTAAGTTGATATTTCGCTTGGCTAATATGTTAGCTGAATACTGCCGTAACGGTTAGGATACCTTATAGAACTTGTATATGCGCACGTCTCATGGTGAATATTTGTTCTTAGCATTTGTCTTTCTTTGCATCATCCTGCAACAAAATGCATATATCAGCAAGTAAATAGAGAAAACATTATCCAAAGATTCCTACTTTACAAAACTTTTTAAACCACAATTATGACAAACACAAAATCTTATCAGTTACTTCTTTCTAACATGAGCCAACCTATCGTATACGAAATAAAAGGCCTTAAGCTCCATTGTTTATCTGTAGATCAAAGTACAAAAAACCCATAAAATCATAGCCAAAAAAACCTAAAACCCAGACCTTATACGCATAAGCCCCATTCTAATTTCCTTAAATGGTTATATTTCAAAACTAAACCCAATTAAGCAAGAACCTTTAATTGATTCTTGTCTCTCTAATTAGCAACACCTTATAAATTCAGAAAAACATAAAATTTAATTATTTTTTTTTATCTTTTGTTATTTTTTCTGGCAATTGATTGATCCTAATAAGCTTATAAAAACCCCCTAACTTTCAAAGTCAGCAGATAAAACATAAGCAGAAACCAAGTAAACTCATAGGCTCAAAAACCAACAACATGATTAGTCACACACCGTAAATGAAGTCCTTAACAATATCAAGCCACTGATTAGTATCATCGTAGATCATATGTGTGTTTCAGAAAAATTGATGGAGAAGAGAGACCCCAAATCTAAGCAAGATCAATCCCAAATCTAATCAAGATCGATTTTAGACAACGATTGTTTTATGTGTGTGTGTGTGTGTTTTTCTGGAAACCGCTTGGTTTGTGTGTGGTTTTCTAAAACTGCGTATGGTGTGGGACGGTGGATACTATATTTGAGAGACACGGGTAAACCAGGGATCTATTAAATAAAGGAACGGGTCACATTAACCCGTTTATATGTGAGGGATATAAGGGATGGGTCGGGTGAAAGATCCAGACGAATTTTTTATTAATATACCAGCTTCAAGGCCCGCCCGATGGGCGGCTAGCTTTAAGATTATTTTTAAAGATACAAAATTTAGTAGTAGAATGGAATATATAAATAACGTTAAATGATTGGATATAAAAAGTAAAGGAAAAACGTCATTGCAAAAAATCCGAAAGAAAAAGTAAATAACCTTGATTAACAAGGAAGTTAAGAAAATAAAAGCAAACTTATAGTCGATGAGGACTTCTTAAAGATCTAAAAGGATTAACTTTCAAGTTCAAGGTTCATAAAACTTTGCTCTTGGAATCTAGGGGGAAAAAACTATTATAAATCACATTAAATATATGTAAATCTTAACAATAGATTACTCGACTCGACATAAATAGGTATCACATTCAAGCTACGTAATCTAAGAAAACATTGAATGAAGTATCCAAGATTTGGTACATACCACATCCAAAGCCATTCTTAGACGTCTCTTTGATCCATAACTTCACCAGCTGCTGGTTGGTGAATAAGGCAAAATAGGCTACCCTTGTTTCATAATAAATATAAAGAAAATGAGTATGTTGTTTTATTCAAGTCATTAACCTTTAAACCAAAAATGTTACAAAGTTTCTATAATTAGCATGAACTAATGACCAAATTGACTTCTGAAAGTATATGCCAATTGCAATGGACATTTTTTCGTTAAAATCAATTCTGACTTTCGCAAAAATAATGGTGTGTCTTGTAGAATAAAGTGCACTAATCACTTAGTAGATACTCGGTCAAAACCGTCTATTATATTCTAAAGTTCACTCATTACTTAGTACTTATAAAATGATATACTTTACCGATTTTAGTAGAAACATGACAGGAAGTGGCAATGGATAACTCAGAATGGTGAATATCTGGATTTATCAACTCTACAATGATTCTTAAAGAAAGGGGAACCAACTCTCTTATATCTCAGAACTGTCTCCTCATTTTCAAATATTGGGTGCTAGCACCAAGTTGAAAACGACAATTAGCACAATCTTTTACTCCCCTTATTATCCAACAAATACATCTATAAAGAGTTTGTAGAATACTAGTAATCTTAATGATCAAACCAAGAACAAGAGTGAGATGTGGGTTGTGATGTTAGAGAGAGATAGGATGGAAAATGGATGAATTGTATAAATGAAGTAAATGGAAAAATGGAACAACCAACCCTCTCCAAGACTAGGAGAGGGTGTATAAATACTACAATGGGGGCCGGCCATGGGCTTGGTTGGGCCTCCCATGGGCCTTGGGCCGGACTAGATTACTAATCTAATCATGATACTAACTACGAGCTAAGACCTGTTACAACTTGGAAGTGACCGACACTTTTCGTGTTTCTAACAATCTCCCCCTAAGGGAGGTCACTCCAATTTACAAACTTTAAACCTAGCATACTATGCTTTATCCTTAGTCTTTAGCTCGTACTCTTGACTTTCTCTTGTGAATATGTTGTAGTGATCATTGACTTCTTGGATTGAGCTTGTTCCTTGAACTTGTATTTGACATTGTGATCTTGAGCATCTTGAGATCATCAACCAAGCACAATCTCTACGCCATCTTGTAACTTTGCCATCTTGTGGACTTGCGACTTCTGGACCGACATGCTCATACCATTCTTGAAAAGCTTTAATGTTGCATCTTTCTTGAAATTTCTTTCATTATAGTAGAGACCCCACCAACCAAACCTTTCAAAGGAAAACAAAGCGCATTAATTTGTAATAAAAAGCCAACACCTATGCGAAATTTTATAATAACAGACCAAAGTCAAACATCCAAAAAACTAAAGTTGTCAAGATCATCAGCAAGAGTACTTGAACAACAACTACTAATTAAGAGTATACGTAGTAAACATGATTTTGATAATCAGATAATTTATACTGAGTACATTAGTTACTGCCCTTCCTTGGAAATTTTACACTTTGAGTATATACACTAAAAGATAACCTTTCAGTGACTATATGGAGTCCCGACGTGTGATATGTTTTGCCCATTCATGAGTTTCAGTTAAACTCTTTTTATTACATATTAGAGTTAAAAAAAACCCAACACATCACATATTATAAGTAACAGTAACTTGCTTCAATGCTGAATACCTGATTGGTAGAGTTTAAACGTCTATGTATAGAAATGCTTGCTTCTTCTTCAAGATAAAAACATTACTTATATATGGTTTATCACTTCCCATATCAATCTACAAAATAAACAATGTCTCAGTTAACTCCTCTTAAGATAACATCGGAAAATGGTAAGAATATATAAACTGAGCGAATTGACCTCACCTTTTACTTTGGTTTACTATCTCAAGTTTGAATTCTCAAGGCGCGGGCTCGAGCATGAAATCACATTTACTGAATCATGTGCTCCTGTAAAACCACATAATATCTTCATTTAAGTGTATCACGGACCTTATAAAAGATAAAGAAACACTAAAGAACCAAAAACCTTCAGGTTGGATTTTGAGAGATCTTTGGATGAGTAGCAACAAAAATGTGACAACGTGTATTGGTTTTTAAGTGAGAAAGATGATGTTGCACATCTGAACGGATGTTTCCAATTGCTCTTCCCCATTAAGGGCATGTTTGGCGACACGTATTAGTAGCAGTAGCAAGTAGCAAGTAGCAGTAGCAGGAGCAGGAGTAGTAAGCAGGAGCAGTTAGCAGGAGCAGTTAGAGTTAGCAGGAGTTGTTTGTTTAAAAAAGGTGTTTGGTAACGTAGCTGTAAGCTGTAATTAGAAAGTGTAAAATTATGAAAAAGGGCATATAACCCAATTAAAAAAAATTATAAATTTTATATTTGAGGGTATACATGTAATTTTATAACAAACTGCTAGGAGCAGTTCTGAAATGCTTCTTCAAAAAGCATTTGAGATTGGAGCGGTTAAACAATATTCAAATGCTTGTTGCTTTGTTGCCAAGCAAGCTTTTCAACCTCCTTTTTAATCATACCTAAGGACTTCTACACTAACTAGTGGATATCCCTGGGTAGATCCCTCCGGTTCTGGCTGGATCATGGGATCTGAAAACCTAAGCCTAACCGCCTTATAACTTCATAAATTTAAGAACATGGTCGGTCTTTTGGGTATTTCATCACGATCCTTCCAAAAACATTGAAAATTTCAATCAAAGTGTTTGATATAAATATCAAAAGATTTACACTTTGAGAGTTTTTCATTATCACTAAAAGCTCCCCCTTAACATGTGCATCGTAATCGTAGTACATGCTAGGTATGGAGTGCATTGAGTCCATTTTATTTGATCACTTCTGTCAATATCCATTAAGTCCAGGTTAATCACATTTTCTCCCCTTATCCAAAATGTTAATCCCTTGATATTTTGGATATCAATTGATTAACCGTTCGGGGACAAAATGAGATATGATAGCAGATTGGAACATGTTATTGCTCCCCCTCAACTTATGAGGGTTTATAAGATGATGCCGAGTACAATTATTTGAAAATTTTGAATTTACTAAGAAATTCTTGAAAAATTTGTACTCGAGCACATCTTATTATTCACCAAAAAGTCTACACTAGTAATGAACATATTCACTTGTAGAAAGGAGTGAGCTTTAACACATCGTAGACCACTTGAAGGGTTGCTTCCTTTGATGTGATATCCGAACTTAAGCGAAGATTACATTTACCGATCTTAAGTCGGTCAGCAGGAGCCACCAATGCATCATCCAAAGCAATCTGATCTGCTATTGAGATTTCCATGAGTCTGTTTAAGAAAGATTGAGTGCAGTTTATAAGAAGACACAATCATTCATTCATGAGAACCTTTATGACTTTTAGCACTTTTGAAGATCAATCTACTTAGATAGACTAATAGCGTGTAAGACAAAGGCACCTATCCTAACAATTAAGTCGAATGTAGTTAACCTTGGTTTTGTCAAGCTTTTACTGTCTATTTTAAACTAAGAGATTTGTTGAATTTAATCTTAGTTAGAAAAAATTTGATCTTAAGTGTGTTATGTCAAAAATTGGTTAAGTGTTGATAACTTTACTCGTTCGGTCTTCAAAGAAACAGCTAGATCGGTTTGCACTGAAATATCACTCGTTCGGTCCATATAATCAACACTCGTTCGGTCTATAATATCAGTCACTCGTTCGGTCCATAATATCAATCACTCGTTCGGTCCTCACTACATAGCACTCGTTCGATCCACACTATACTTCACTCGTTCGGTCCACAATATCAATCACTCGCTCGGTCCTCACTACATAGCACTCGTTTGATCCACACTATACTTTACTCGTTCGGTCCACACTAAACTTCACTCGTTCGGTCTACAATAGACTTCACTCGATTGGTCCTCAATCAGACTTTACTCGTTCGGTCCATAATGGACTTCACTCGTTCGATTTGACTTAGCTTGTTTTTGGGAGGTGCGATTTTGAAGAGTGTGCGTGTGTGTGTTTGAGTTTGTGTGCGTGAATAACAGTGAAACCAAACTGGTTGTGGACCTTCTTGTTTATCTATTCATCTTTTAACACTTATGGTCCTTCTTGTTTAGATTTCATATAAGTTTTGCACTTAAGTTTTGTAAGGTGAAATCACGTAAAACTATTTGGCACTTTTGGTCCCTAAAGTTTTATACTCGTACACCTATAGACTTAAATTGGCAACCTATACTTAAAAAGCATAAACAAGTAACACATAAGGCACATGTCAAGCTTAAACTTAATTGACTATCTATCAGGAGATGTTACGTTATCGTTTGAAAAAAAATATTTTTCCCTTTTGACAGCTCATTTGATCATGACAAAGAAATTTGACATTCTCTCCCCCTCAAACAATGACCCGTTTTCTATTTAAAGAGCTGTAGACATTGTTTGAGAAGTCAAATGTATCTTGAAAATTATTTTCAGATGATGGAATGATTTTGTATGTGACAAAACAACAAACACCAAGATAAATAAGATTTCTCTTATTTATTCACATAGATGCACTGAAACGTACACTTATGGATATAGGAAGCACGGGTTGTGATGCAAAGTAATCACAAGCCTTTGCATGGTCATAAAGTAGACCATGCCCGAGAATAAATTCCCGTTGAGAGGCCAAGATTTCTTTTTGAAAAACTTGCCTTTAAGATGATGACCGGGTTGCTATCTGAAATAATAGCAAGCCATTTGGCATGTTTTGAAAACATTTGTAACTTCTGCTCGAACTTCATTTACAGGCTTGTATCATTGTTAAATGACATTTCTAAGACCGTAAATGTTATCGATTTCAGAAGACATGCCATTGTAAAACTTCTTTTTGAATTTTTCTCAATTTTTAATTTTGTATTTTGCTTTTGAAAAAATTATATAAAAGAAAATCTTTTTGGTTTTTCTGATTTTATATTTTTCTCTTTGTTTTTATAAAATTTTATAAAAAATAAAAAATAAAAATAAAAAAATCTTTTTGTGTTTTTATGATTTTAAGTATTTACTTATTATACAGGATATTTGAATAGGTACCACCACTATTCATCAACTTCATCTGCCAATTGTTTTAGAGTATCCGGCGTAAAACTTCGCATTCCCAGCTTGTTGATAAGAAATTCAATTCTTTCTCGGCCAAGAGCTTTAGTGAAGATGTCCGCCAGTTGATATTCCGTATTGACAAAGTAAAGTTTGATCACACCATTCTCAACATGCTCCTTGATGAAGTGAAACCTGATGTCTATATGCTTGGATCTGGAATGTTGAACGTTGTTGCAGCATAAGGCAATAGCGCTTTTGTTATCACAGTACATTGGAATTTTATTGAATCCAAAGCCATAGTCGGTAAGTTGTGATCTCATCCAAAGGACTTGAGCACAACAACCGGACAAAGCAATATATTCAGCTTCCGTACTGGATATCGCAGCGCTTTTCTGCCTTTTAGACGACCAGCTTACAAGTCTATCACCCAAAAGTTGTATACTGCCAGATGTACTACGGCGTGTATCTTGACAACCAGCATGATCCGCATCTGCAAATGCTGTTAGTGCAAAGGAAGAATCCTTCGGATACCAAAGACCCCGATGTACGGTTCCTTTTAGATACCGAAAGATCCTTTTTACTGCATTTAGGTGCTTTTCGGTAGGCCGAGCCTGATACCGGGCACACATGCATATAGCAAATTGTAGGTCAGGTCTACTGGCTGTAAGATAAAGGAGAGTGCCAATCATACCACGATAGTGTGATGGATCTACAGCTTTCCCTTCTTTATCCTCATCCAGTTTGGACTTCTCCACCATGGGAGTATCCACTGGGTCACAAGATTCATAGCCATATTTCTTTAGTGATTCAAGAGCATATTTAGATTGGTTTATGAAGATGCCTCTGGGACTTTGAGAAATCTGTAGTCCTAAGAAAAATGAGATTTTTCCCATCATCGACATCTTGAATTTTGAACACATTATTTTAGCGAATAGATCACAAAGTTCAGGAGTAGATGCAGCAAAGATAATATCATCGACATAGATTTGTACCAGTAGAAGATCGTTGCCTTCTCTACGGATGAACAGAGTAGGATCCACTGAGCCTTTGGAGAAGTCATTGGATATCAGGAATGAGGACAACATATCATACCACGCCCGTGGAGCTTGTTTCAACCCATAAAGAGCTTTCTTAAGCTTGTAGACGTAGTTAGGTTTGTCTGGATCCACAAATCCGTCCGGTTGGCTAACATAAACTTCTTCTCGCAGATTACCATTCAGAAACGCAGTCTTCACATCCATTTGATAGATGACCATGTTCATGTGAGCAGCAAACGCTAGAAAAATTCGTATAGCCTCTAATCTTGCAACCGGAGCGAATGACTCTTCGAAATCGATACCCTCCTCTTGGCGATAACCACGAGCGACCAACCTAGCCTTATTTTTCAGAATACCTCCTAACTCATCAAGTTTAACCTTATAGATCCACTTAAGAGAGATGACAAATGCTTTGTCAGGAGGAGGAACAAGTTCCCAAACCTCCAGACGTTCAAATTCATGAAGTTCCTCTTGCATAGCTTCAATCCAACATGCTTGGGTTAATGCTTCTTTGTAGTTCTTGGGTTCGACTGATGTTAGAAAGGCATCATAGTAGCAGAATAAGGCTTGTTCATGGAGTTGGAGTCGTGTGGAAACTGGTCTTTCAAGAGCACCGATTATATTCTCAAGTGGGTGATCCTTCGTCCATTTGCTCTTCTCGCAGATTACCATTCAGAAACGCAGTCTTCACGTCCATTTGATAGATGACCATGTTCATGTGAGCAGCAAACGCTAGAAAAATTCGTATAGCCTCTAATCTTGCAACCGGAGCGAATGACTCTTCGAAATCAATACCCTCTTCTTGACGATAACCACGAGCGACCAACCGAGCCTTATTTTTCAGAATACCTCCTAACTCATCAAGTTTAACCTTATAGATCCACTTAAGAGAGATGACAAATGCTTTGTCAGGAGGAGGAACAAGTTCCCAAACCTCCAGACGTTCAAATTCATGAAGTTCCTCTTGCATAGCTTCAATCCAACATGCTTGGGTTAATGCTTCTTTGTAGTTCTTGGGTTCGACTGATGTTAGGAAGGCATCATAGTAGCAGAATAAGGCTTGTTCATGAAGTTGGAGTCGTGTGGAAACTGGTCTGTCAAGAGCACCGATTATATTCTCAAGTGGGTGATCCTTCGTCCATTTGCTAGTGTGTTCAGAAACTTGGTGATCGGGATGCACAATTGTATGAATAACGTCTGATGAAGAAGATTGATCAGAAGGAACTTCTGGAATTGGAATACCGAAGTACGGATCATTACCCATATGTGCAACTTCAATATCATGATTATCTTCTTCAACATCATGAGAAATAATAGGAGTTTGAGTTCCTTGTGTTGTATGAGAGTTACTTGGTGATGGTGCATCTTGATCAACTGTAGTTGAGGAAGGTAAACCAGTTGATACCGCATGTTCAGGTGCAACTGCTTCAGGAATAGGAGCAATGACTTCTGGTGCATGTAAATCAACATTAAGTGACTCATCAAACATTGGTTGAAACAACAAATCCCAGTCAGATCTCGAAGGTGGTACAAATGGTGTTGAAGGAGAAGGGTTTGGCACGAGTCCTGAACTGATTGATACAGGAGTCATTTCATGAAGAGCGGGTCCTGAACTGCTGTGTTCAAACCAAGAACAAGTAATACTAGTAATCTTAATGATCAAACCAAGAACAAGAGTGAGATGTGGGTTGTGATGTTAGAGAGAAATTAGATGGAAAATGGATGAATGTATTAATGAAATGTGTGGAAAATGGAACAACCAACCCTCTCCAAGACTAGGAGAGGGTCTATTTATACTACAATGGCCGGCCATGGGATGAGTTGGATCTCCCATGGGCCTTGGGCCGGACTAGATTACTAATCTAATCCTTATACTAACTACGAGCTAAGACTTGTTACAACTTTGGAAGTGACCGACACTTTTCGTGTTTCCAACACTTGTCTTACAAATGATTTAATTCTTCCGGGAATTGATGATGCTGACTTTGATCTGGAGGGAGACCTTCTTCTACTGGAAAAGTTATTAAATGATGATCCATCATCTCCTCTCCCTCTAAAAGAACTTCATTTTGAGGAAATTAAAACGATTAAATCTTCTATTGATGATCCTCCGGAGCTTGAGCTCAAGGATTTACTGTCTCATCTTGAATACGTGTTTTTAGAAGGAACCGATAAATTACCCGTCATAATTTCTAATGAATTGAAAGATGAAGAAAAGGCCGCCTTTTTAAAGGTTCTTAAATCACAAAAACAGGCCATCGCATGGAAAATCTCCAACATTAAGGGTATCGACCCTAGTTTTTATACTCACAAGATCTTAATGGAAGACGATTTCAAACCGGCGATTCAACATCAAAGAAGGGTAAATCCGAAAATTCATAAGGTTATCAAAAAGGAAGGTATCAAACTCCTTGATGCTGGATTGATTTACCCTATCTTTGATAGTCCGTGGGTGAGCCCTGTTCATTGTGTGCCTAAGAAGGGTGGCATGACCGTAGTTGAAAACGAAGATAATGAATTGATACCTACTAGGTTAGTTACGGGATGGCGTGTTTGTATAGATTACCGAAAGCTTAATGATGCGACTCGTAAAGATCATTTCCCGTTACCATTTATAGATCAAATGCTCGAACGTTTAGCGGGAAATGAATACTATTGCTTTTTAAATGGATTTTCCGAATATTTTCAAATTCCCATTGACCCGTAAGACCAAGAGAAGACCACCTTCACTTGCCGTTATGGGACGTTTGCCTACCGACGTATGTCTTTTGGTTTATGTAATGCTCTAAGCATGTTCTAAAGGTGCATGATGGCCATTTTCTACTACACGATCGAGGAAACAATGGAAGTCTTCATGGATGATTTCTCGGTCTTTGGGGATTCTTTCTCATCATGCCTCTCCCATTTAGACAAAATGCTCAAATGGTGCGAAGACACTAATTTAGTTCTAAATTCGGAGAAATGTCATTTTATGGTAAAAGAAGGCATTGTTTCTAGGACATAAGATTTCAAAGTCCGGGATTGAGGTCAACAAAGCTAAAGTTGATGTTATAGCTAAACTCCCTCATCTGACTTCCGTCAAAGGTGTTTGAAGTTTCTTAGGTCACGCCGGGTTCTATCGTCAATTTATTCCAGATTTCTCTAAAATCGCCCGGCCGATAACCCATCTTCTTAAAAGGTAACCCCAATTATTTATTTGAAAGAATGTATTGAAGCATTTATATACTTAAAAAGAAGTTAACCAAAGCCCCGATTTTAGTTGCCCCTGATTGGGACCTACCATTTGAAATTATGTGCGACGCTAGTGATTATGCGGTAGGTGCAGTCTTGGGGCAACATAAGACTAAACATTTTCAGCCTATACACTATGCTAGTAAGACCATGACGGATGCTCAAGCACATTACACTACTATAGAAAAAGAGTTATTTTCCGTGGTGTATGCTTTCGAGAAATTCCGGCCTTACTTAGTTTTATCAAACACCATAGTGTATACGAACCACTCGGCTCTTAAGTATCTTCTTGCTAAGCAAGATGCTAAGACGAGATTGCTCCGGTGGATTCTCCTACTCCAAGAATTTGATGTCATTATTCATGATAAAAAAGGAGCGGAGAATCTCGCGTCCAACCTTTTATCAAGATTAGAAAATCCTCATCAAGGTGATCTCGAGAAAAAGGAAATTATCGAAACATTTCCTCTCAAGACCCTTGGAATGATATCTTTTCATGGTGATTCTAGTACCCCATGGTTTTCCGATATTGCAAATTACCATGCGAGGAATTTTGTTATAAAAGGGATGTCGTCCCAACAAAAGAAAAAGTTCTTTAAGGATGTTAGGCATTATTTTTGGGATGACCCATACTTGTTTAGGATTGGTACGGATCAAGTGATTAGATGATGTGTTTACGGCCAAGAAGTCGTTGATATCCTCATGGCTTGCCATAATGGACCCACCGGGGGACATCATGGTGCCAACTACACCCTCAAAAAGTATTTGATTCTGGTTTCTATTGGCCGACTATTTACCGAGATGCCCATGACTTGGTCACACAGTGTGACGCTTGTCAACGTCAAGGCAAAATCTCGCAAAAAGATGAAATGACCCAAAATGCAATTCAAGTATGTGAGATCTTTGACGTTTGGGGCATCAATTTTACGGGCCCATTCCTGTCTTCTCGAGGGAACAAATATATTCTCGTGGCCATTGACTACTTGTCTAAATGGGTTGAAGCAAAAGCGCTCCCCACTAATGATGCCCGAGTCGTTGTTAAATTCTTGAAATCTCTTTTTGCCTGATTTGGAACTCCTCGTGCTATAATTAGTGATTGCGGTACCTATTTTTGCAATGACCAATTCGCGAAGGTCATGCTTAAGTATGGAGTTACCCACCATCTTTCTACCGCGTATCATCCACAAACGAGTGGACAAGTGGAGGTTTCAAATCGTGGTTTGAAACGTATCTTAGAAAGGACCATAGGTGAAAATCGTGCTTCATGGTCTGATAAGTTAGATGATGCTTTATGGACCTTCCATGCCGCTTTTAAAACACCCATCGGGTGTACTCCTTATAAGCTCGTTTACGGAAAGGCTTGTCATCTTCCTATTGAACTTAAACACAAGGCCTATTGGGCCTTGAAACATTGTAATTTTGACCTTAAAACCGCGGGTGATCACCGGAAAGTTCAAATAAATGAATTAAATGAATTTCGAGATCAAGCTTACAAGAACTCTTTAATCTACAAAGAGAAAACAAAGAAGATTCATGACTCTAAGATTAAGAACCGTGTCTTCAACATTGGTGATCGAGTTCTTCTCTTCAATTCTCGATTAAATATTTTCTCAAGAAAGCTCAAAAGCCGTTGGACCGGACCATTTACCGTTGCTCAAGTTTTCCCTTATGGAACCGTCGAGTTATCTCAAACCGACGGACTTAACTTTAAGGTGAACGGTCATAGACTTAAACATTATTTTGGAGGGGACATACCACCAATGGTTGTCCTAGATCTCCAAACTTTCCCCATGGACCACTAAATTCAGGGACGAGTCAAGCTCGTGACTCGGTTAACAAAAACAAGCACTTCGTAGGTGGCAACCCATGCGTATCCCTAGTAGTAGTATATTAATAATTATGAATAAGTATGATGTGAGGATGCTCGCCTCTTCCTTTCTTATGTTTTTGTGTTTTGTGTTTTATGTCCAGGATTGCCCAGATTTTGAAGACACTCGTGCTCGTGGTTTTGTCCATCGTTCACTCGATCTTCTATCCTTCGCATGCTTATTTATGGGAATCTGATATCCTAGATCTTATTGATTCACGTTTATCTATTAGCATAATTAATAAACGGTTTAGATTCGCGTAGAAACCCCTTAATATTTGGATTATGCCTTGAAATTAGTATGGGGGTGACAATCTCACATTGAGGATAATGTGTAGTTCTAGTATGGGGGGATCTTTCGATTTGATTTTACTTGCATTTGCCTTGTCTTCACGTAACCCCGTTTTCCACCAAAAATAGCAAAAATATGCCAAAATTAAAATTTTCAAAAATAGAATAAGTGTTTTGACACGTAGTTTTGTCTTTTATGTATAAATTTTAACTTGATCGAGCATGTTGCGCTCTAGCTTGCCCCTTAACTTATATAAATTTAAGCTTTTGCTAGTCTTTTATACAAGAAGCTTTAAAACGCAAATTCTTGCTTGAAAAGGTCAAGAGTTTACAAGTTTCCATGATAGACTTTAAATATGCAAAGCTTATTTTATTAGACTAAGCATTCGCAGATCTTTTTAGTAAAGATTTTAAATTTGAGAAGAACGAGAAATGATAGAGTTTTATATAAGTTAGATGCTAACCATGGAGTAGTTAGAACTCTTTAGAGCTCATAGATGTTAATTGTGGCTTTTTGCTCCCATCAACTTAATAAACTTTATATAATTGTTTAATAAATAAAGTTACTTTAGGTTTTTGCGATTCTTAGTTTAAATCACTTTGTAGAGATTCCTTCTGGTGAAATTAAGGTACACATCGAGGTTTTGTCAGTGTTGTGAGGAAATAGGCTACCGATTCCTGACGGCTCACTATCGTTGTCTAGGTAGTTAAAAGACCACAAGACTTGAAATTTGGCTAATAATAATAATAGTTATGTAATAAACCGAAGCCGAAATAAGACCACTACCTCTTGCCGACTCACAACAGATGTGGTAGTCGTTTAAAGGGTGGAGGTAATAATAATAATAAAAACTGTGGGCTGATAAAAGTTTACTGTCTCTTGTTGGCTTACAATCGATGTGGCAGTCTTCTAAATAAGGCACATAGTAATAATCCGAGACTGATAAAAGTTTGCTGTATCTTGCCGGCTCACAACCGATGTTGTAGCCTTCTAAAAGGTCGAGGAAATTACCGAGGTCAAAATAAGACTCATGGACCATGGTCGGCTCGCATACCTATGTGGTAGTTGTTTAAAGGACCAAGGTTTAATAATGTTACTATAATAATAATAAGAATAAAGCCAAATTTTGACTCTGGGGTTATCTAAATAAAGTCTATGTCTCTAGACTCGTAGTTGAGTTGTTTCGGATGAAATAAAAAGGATAACCCCTAAATCGTGCAAAATTAGAACCTTAATGTGGACCTTATTCTCACCATATCATTTCTTTAGGAAAGAATTTCAAACTAATTATGGTCGAAACCGGGTTTACTTTATGTGAATAAGTCATTAATTTATTTGTCACAAATAATAATAATAATTTTTTTAGAGGATTTAGGAAATAAGGGAGCGGAAAGTAGTTGTGCTTTCACAATTAGCATTTATGAGTAGTGTTATCCTTTTAGTGTTTCTTGCTCCGTGAAGTATGTTATGAATGAATGATAATAATAAATGCATAAAAATGGTAAAACGGGGAGCTTTTCAAAAATAGTGATTTCTTAATCCCCTTAGATGAACACTTAGCTACTTTTCAAGGTAATTAGTCTAAGGGGGTTGAAATTTTTGGTTTTCTAAGTGTGTATTTATGACATTGCGTGAGGACACGGCAATAGCTTAGTATGGGGAATTTTGGTATGTGCTTAAATACACATACCTTTTACCTAATAAAACAAGCTAAAAAGACCAATAATAACCAATAAATACACAAAAATGCATTGTATATGTTTTTATTGTGAATTGTGTCTTGCAGGTAATGGATATTGCACAAAAGGACAAAAATAATGCAAAACGGAGAAAATCGAGCATGGAATTAGAAAGAGCATGAGAAAACAAAGCCGAAGGCGTATTTATCTTTAATGGACCAACCCGTACCCATTTTAATAGGTCGGGTCAGCCCATTAAGATATTATACTTACTAAACCTAAAACCTTTAAACCATAACCCTTTTATTAAAACCATTAGTCCATTTCTAGTCCTACATATATCAAGCCCAAAGTATGAAGTCTAAGCCCAATCCCTTATCCAGTCAAACTAAATAATAACGGGTCAAAATCAATATTTACTGTACATCTTCCTCTTTTCCCTCTCATTTTCACCTCAATAAACACAGGGTAAAACCTCTCCATACACTTACTCTCCTTTGCTTCTAGAAGAAACACCTGGCACCTCTGACACTCCTACTATTCCACGCTAGCAATCCTCAACATTTCTATTTGTTGATGGGATGTGGCATTAAATCAAGGGTCAAGATCATATGGAATGAGACGGTTAATGATTGGATGGACGAGATTGAAGCTCAGGACGCTCCTCAAGGGTCTAGATCCTTCTTCTTTAGGCTATAAATAGAGGAGGCCTCACACTCTTGGAAGTCGTCTAGTTTTTTTAGCTTATTATATAGTTTTAGTAGCATATTTTGTAACTTTTAGCTTATTGTTTTTCCTCTTTTAAAAAGCTAGTAAACATTTGAGTATTAAAAAAAATTCTTAGTCTTATTTAAATTCTGTCTCTAAATTCTATTTTTACTTTAAGCAAATTTGTTTAATATGTGTCTTTGTTAGGATATCATTTCATCACCTCAAACACAAAAATAAGAAAAAAAGAGATTTTAGAGAGAGAAAGTAAAACAAAAGAAATTCCATCATCTGATCAATGTGATACTGATGTTCATCTTCTGAAGTACAATCTTTCTAAGCATCTCATCGCCATCTCTTCACTTAGCTTCACAATTGTCAAAGATATCTCTTCCTGATGTCCTTGTGGTTACTTGCTTAGTTAGAGGAATCTCATCATCATCAGAAGCATAAGAATTAGTCCAGAAATCAAATTCATCATCTTGTTCTTGATTACCTGAAGTAGAAGGACCTGGTTCCTCTACATTAACTTGTCCAGATGATGACTCTCCAGATACATATGCTTCATACTCCGATGTCTTCTGCCTTTTTGCACTATTCTCCCCCTCGGGATGAGCATCATCATGACGATCGTCCTGATCTCTTGTGTGAACGGCAGAAGATCTACAAGCAGTTTGTGGTACCTGAGTCTTCTCAAACTTCATCTGGAGAGCCAACTACATTGCTATGTCTTGTTGTTGTAACAGAGGATCGGCCTTCATAGCAAGGTACAATTGATGTTGTTGTTCTAGAACAGAGGATGATTAAACTTGTGCCAGATGAACATGAAGAAATAGACCCACATAAACTGCGTACAGATCATCAACGAAAAGAAAAATATCAATGTCAATTGCATGTTTGAATCTGTGATGATATAATGTGCCGCATACGCACACGTTCTTGCAAGATATCTTTAGAGATTAATCCTTTCCGTCTCTTCTTTAGTCGTTTTCTTTCCATAATCAACCCTTTCCGCAAGATACACAGGAACTGATCTCAACTTGCGCAGGAACTTCCATTCCTTAACTTGCCTGATTACTTTCTCTTCACCAACGAGGGTAGCGTTTCCCATCATAACATCATGAAGATTATCAGCATTTGATCAACTTGATGGTCCGTTGGCATGAACATATGTCTTGAGATTGCAAATAAGAACCATATAGTTCCCTGTAATTCATGAAAGAAACTCTTGTATCTTTTGAATCGATTGGGTTTTGTCTTGATCAATGATAGAAGACGATTGGTTTTTGTTAACTTTGGTTCAGATGAACCTAATGATGGTGTAGGATGAGTAACCGTCAATTCCTGGAGTTTCTCGGTATCCGAAGATACGAGAGTAGAGAGATTTCCTAGGTATTCTTAGTTGTTGAGGAATTGTGAAAATTCCTATCTCCTCTACATTCTTCCCTTTTACCCTTCTTCTTAATTCAAACACTTCATCGGTTATTTCATATTCTTCATCATTAACATTTACAGGTGGAACAATATTGGTAACATCTACCATTAGAGTATCTTTATCTGGTTCCACCTCCGTGTCCTTTGTAGTCTCTTCCTCTGTTTCCTGAATAATCTCCACCTCCGGACTTTCCTTATCACTCCTGGGCTCTAACCTAGTGCCGGGAATAGATGTGTCATCATGCCTAGGGGGAGTACTATCATCACATTCTCAGGATCTTCAACAAGCTTCTCAAACTCCTCACTGCCAAGTGGCTCGAATACAGTGCCACATATCCTCTTGCTTCTTGTTCTTCACACTCTTGGGCTCAACCCAAGACTTACTTGAATTCAGTCTTGTAAAATCATCTCATCAGCTTTTTCTGCTGATGGCACTGGAACAGGTGGTGTTAGTCTGCAATTGCCTTGACGTAAAACGAAACGGATCAAGTTGATCATTTTGGACCACTTGACCTCAACTGTCTCGGTAGCAGGGTTAGGTGACCTAGGGGCGCTAGGTGTCCCTATGTGTTCCCCTGGGTTAGACACATTCGGCTGTGACTGAGACAGAGGAACACTAGCCCAAACACTCTGACATACATCTTATAATGCTCCTGTAAGCTTCATCTCAATTGTGATCTATCCATGGTGGTATCCGATCCCAACCCTGTTCTTGTTTCTTCCTGAAATTTGAAGATATTCCTTCATAATAATCATCATCTAGAAGATTTGTGCGAAGCATCACGATCACGTCTTGAAATATCAAGGAAAAATAGTCATATAATACTGATGATGATCTCATAAATCATGTGTTATGTACGTAGGTGGCAGGATGATGAGCGAATAGTAAATTGCCTTCCCACATTAACATCGCAAATCCACATGAATGTTATTGACAAAGCAGTATAACATTTGCATTATCTGCAACGGCGGTTGGTCCTATCTCGTAACGCGTATAGTCAAGCACTTGGAGAATATCTTGCATAACATCTGCCAAGGCTGTAGAAGACCAGATATCTAAAAAATAGCAACACAGTCCTTGATTTCCATTGTAAACCCCACACTTTTCTTGTAAATTGGCACATATCAAGATGAAGGTGGTGGGCACAAACGAAGCATGATTGTTATCATTTGCTTGTGGAAGATGAAAGATTGTTCTGAAGTCATCCAGAGTAAGTGTAAGCTCTTTTCTATCCAGCAAGAACTTGAGTCGATGCTTTGATCCGTCTTCTTTCAAACTATGCCAGAACTGTGCCATATAAATCCAAGGTACAGATGCAGAAGCTGCATGTCTGAATCGTAACGAATGATTCTTAATAATATTCATCAGAATCTTGCTCTCTGATGGACATTGCACATGTTCCAACTCAACCTTCTTGTTTGCCTCCCCCCCCCATAAGTCATTATCGCTTGTTATGGAGACACCAGTTCATACTGGATGAACATTAGTTTGCATTTTGTTGTTGTGCATGAGATAACTAAATGAATACACATTGAGGTGTTAGAAACAAAATAATTCTTTTGACATTTTTGTCTTTTTCCCTCTCTGTCTGTTTTATATGTTCTTGGCAATTCTTTTTGAACATATTTTGGATCAGTTTTATTTCATGTGCTCTTTCTTGCTTTTTTCAAGCAACATTGCCCTACGCGTTTATTCGAATTATTCTTTTTATTTACCATTTTTGTATGTTCTGGCATTTCTTTTTCGAACACACTTTTGATTTGCTTTTTCGCGTATGGATTTAGCTCTCTCTTTCTGTTTTTAGAATATCCTCAACAGAAATTCTTTGTGACATGATACTCTCTCAAGAAGGATGAATATTTCTCTTTTGATTTGAATCAATACACAGTTATGAAAAATTCAAGAGAAATCCTTCAACTTCTTAAAATTGTTTTAAGAAAGAGTATCATTTTGACACAATAACAAATTTTGAGAACTTTTTCAAAAATCATGTGACAAAACTTTTCATGATGTTGATAATATTGAATAATGTAATCACAAACCCACAACTGAATAGACACTAAGTCACTCACTCCTCATTTTGTTCATTGCAGAAAACGGCCGTAGCCGAACATGACTTAGTCCACTTAAACAATTGAGATTTGAAATTAACATATTCAAGTTATAAAAACTTTGAATCTTTCACATTTGATTATGAAGCCTAAACCATGAATACAAACACATCTAATTCAATAATTGAATGGACACTAAGTCACTCACTCCTCATTCTGTTCAATGCAGAAAATGGTCGAAACCGACATGACCTTTAACCACTTATAACAATTACGAATAGACATATATGATCCATAGCATAGAATTCATGAAAACTTGTTTCTTTGCCAAAATTATTTGTCAGATTTTCAGCACACTAGAAACTGATCGTTTGTTTTTCACAGACATCCAAACAATATGCATTCAATCAGAAGCAACAACATTAATGACATATACAAAACACTTTCACAGAACCACAAATAATTAAACTGTTTTTCACCATTGCCCTCTATTGAGTTTTGACTTTTTTTGACTACCGAGTTTGACCAGTTGACCTTACCGATTTTGACATTAGACTTTTTTACTGAGTATCAAAAATAATGACTTTGTACAATAAACTCATACATCTAAGTGTTTAAATCATTGACATATTATAACCTTGCACTAAGAACAAACTCGGTAAAAAACAGATTCGGTAATGTACAACCAAGTTTAATCAAAACTCAATCCAAACCATTCTATGATCATTTATACCTTAATCACTGATTACACTAAATATAACCTAAGATTATACGCACAATATCATAAGCTACAAAAACCATTATCATAAACAAACTCGTAATCCTCATCTTTACCGATTTCAAACTCGGTAAATCCCAACATACACAAAAACACTTAAGACATATATATCCACTTACGTTTGAGTAAGAAGTGAAATTACAATCGTTGTAATGAACTTAGATAGCGTAAAACAGGATATTCTACTCAAACTCAGTAAAAGGATTCCGGTAAAAAAGAAAAGTAAAAAATGAAATTAAAAGCCTTATATACCACCAAAAACATTTGAAAATTGACATTTCATCCCTTACTTAACTTTTACCGAAAACTATTGAAAAATTGTCACATTCAGTTCCTGTACTTAGTATTTACCGAAAATTTTTGAAAAATTTACACATTCAATCCTTGTACTTTAGCATTTCCAATTTTTTGTTTGTGAATTTACACAAAAATTCCCCTATAAACAATGAATCTTTTCAAACACTCCCCCTTGAAATAACAATTATCTAAAATTCATAGTCCGAAAATGAAAAATTGTTACTTTTTCAACTAAAACTCCCCCTCGAAAATATAACATTTCCAAATTTAGTCATCATGAGAGTTTATTATCAAAAGATTGTTTGTGAATAAAAATTGTAAGAACTCCCCCATGGACATGATTTGTATTTTGCAATTGTAAAAGGTTTTAATAAAAAAAACTTGAATCATGAAACAAAAGATTGTAATTCTTTAAATATGTCTTTTATGTTTTTTTAATAAGCAAAGAATGTTAAATCTTTTGTTATTTATTATTTATTTTATTTTTAATTTTTTCAATTTTTCTTTTGTTTTTTGAAATATTTATGTACAGTTTATTGTGATGTAGTGATCTTTTCACGAAGAAAACTTTGTCAACTTTCAACTGAGTTGGAGTCATACATCTCGCATACCAATGCGGAACTAGATACTCAAAGCGATCTCTTTGAACGCCTTAGTAATTAGATCCGTTAGTTGGTATTCTGTTTCGACTAAGTAAAATATACCACACTCTCAACGTGTTCTTTAATAAAATGATATTGGATGTCAATGTGCTTTGTCTTAGAATGTTGGACTGGATTGCATGAAATAGCAATGGCACTCTTGGAATCACAATACATCGGAATCCGATTGTATTTAAATCCATAGTCAAGCAGTTGAGTACGTATCCATATCACTTGAGCACAGCATGCAGACAATGAAACATATTCAGCTTCTGCAGTAGACATCGCAGTACAATCTTGTTTCTTTAAACTCCATCTCACGAGCTTTCCACCTAAAAATTGCAATCCTCCTGATGTGCTTTTACAATCATCTTTACAACCAGAATCCTTCGGATACCATAGGCCCATGTTATAGGACTGTCTTAAGTACCGGAAGATCCGTTTGACCTCTTTGAGGTGTTTGACCGTAGGTCGTGCTTGATAACATGCACATACAAAAGAAGCAAAGGCTATGTCTGGTCGACTGGCTGTTAGATACATAAGCCCTCCTATCATACGACGATAAGTTGTTTGATCAATAGGTGTGCCTTGTAAATCAGCATCCAGTCTCTCTGTTGCCATAGGTGTGCTCATGGAGACACATTCATCTAGACCATGTTTCTTAAACAACTCTATTACATATTGTGACTGACTTATGAATATGCCACGGGGAGATGGATGAACTTAAAGTCCAAGAAAGAACTTTAGTTCACCCATCATCGACATTTCAAAATTGTTTTTCATTAAGTTTGCAAATCTTTTTGAAAAATCTGGATTTGTTGATCCAAAAATAATGTCATCAACATATACTTGAACAAGTAATATGTCTCCCCCGTGACGACTGGTAAACAAAGTTGGGTCAATTATATCTTTATTAAACCCGTGTTCAATTAGAAAAGAAGACAGTTTGTCATACCATGCACGAGGTGCTTGCTTAAGACCGTATAGAGCTTTTTTCAACCCGTAGACGTGATTTGGAAATTCAGAATCAATAAACCCTTCAAGTTGGCTGACATCTTCTTTCAAAGGACCATTGAGAAAATCCGTTTTGACATCCATTTGAAAGATAGTGATATTCATATGAGCAGCAAAAGCAATGAACATCCGAACAGCCTCAAGACGAGCAACAGGAGCAAATGACTCCTCAAAATCAATGCCTTCTTCTTGCTTATAACCTTTAGCCACAAGACGAGATTTGTTCCGAACCATAATATTTTCTGCATCACACTTATTCTTCCAAAGCCATTTGAGAGCAATAACATTCTTTCCTTCTGGTCGTGGAACCAATTCCCAAACTTGAAGTCTTTCAAATTGATTTAACTCATCTTGCATGGACTCAATCCAACTATGATCGACCATAGCTTCTTTGATGTTTTTTGGTTGCATACATGCAAACCTCATAATCGGTATGTAGCCGTTGACGAGTCATAACAGGTTTGGATGGGTCACCAATAACTTGGTCTAGAGGATGATCTTTTGTCCAAATGTGAGTCGAGGGTTGTACTTGATGGAAATTCTGCACATTTTATGGTTCGAGATTCGTTGTAGATGACTCAATTTCCTCATGATTCAGAGAATCATATGGAACAAACTGTGTATTACCATCAAAATCAGCAGAATCTTCTTGATTGAATTCATCAGACTCTTGTAAAGAGATTGGAGAAGTTTGTTTGTCAGATGTTGTGACAACAGGACGAGCCTCATGTATGTCAACAATGATTGAAGATGTAGAAGGTGTGTCTTCTTGATCGTGAGTCGGTTGTGCAGCGGAATTGATGGTAGTATCAGAAGATTTCTGCTCAAAATAATCTTCAAACATTGGACCGAACAAATTATCCAAATCCTCTTTTGAAGGAGTATTCATTAAGTCATCTGATGAATTTTGATTATTAAACCGTTGAAGTTGTCTGCTTTAGGTTTCATTTTCCCAAGATCATCACGGTCATTTGTCGGATAACACAATGAGCCAAACACATGAAAATACTCAACATTTGTCTTTCGTCTATGTAACAGCTCATAAGGTGTTTTATTGTGTCGTGTGTTGATGATTGATCGGTTTGGAGTAAAACATGCTGTAGCAACTGCTTCAGCCCAAAGAAATTCAGGTAACCTTGAAAAAATAAGCATTGTACGAGCAGCCTCAACCAGAGTACGATTACGTCGTTCTACTACTCCATTTTGCTGAGGTGTGCGAGCAATTGAAAATTGTTGCATAATAGGATGATCTTTTTCCATATTTGAAACTTTGGTAAACCGTCAACCAATTCAAGTTGGTAAGATCGTTTATGGTGCCAAAATTTGTGTGACAGTGTCTGAAGCCATAACCATGGACTTTGTTGAAGTTGCTTTGGACATTAGACAGGGGTGAAGAAAGAGCAATGTCTGAAATAGAGGTTAAGATATAGTTAAATCGCGTGTCCCCGCAGGTGAGCTTTAATATCCTTTAGATTTATCGAACATAACTTGTATTAGAACGAAAAGCCACTTCCAAATCCCGATCACATAATTGTCCAACACTAATGAGATTGTGTCCAGAGATTTCAAATAATTGTACATGAACATGATAGTTAATATTGTAATGGTTATTATAATCACCAATAGCCTGTAATAGCTGCTAAAGTTGTCATTTCTAAAGCGACGGTTCCCATGAACTTTTCAACCAAGTTGTTTTCCAATAGTGGAACGATCACCCGTCATAGCTTTGAGAACAACCACTGTCAACAGTACCATAGAACGATCTGGACTACTGCAACTCTGAAGATAAGAATACAACACTGGACAACTGGGCAATATTGGCTATCCAGTATTATTAACTGAAACCGTGGTTGTTTTGTATTTGAAGGTATTAGTATGAGCATGTGGATTTGTGTTAACAGGTCTCAATAACATTTGTTTTGTGATTCAAAACCATTTTTGCCCATATCTACTTGTTTCCGATTCTTGTGTTTAGCATGAATGGCTTAATGTTTATCCGCATGTTTCTTTTCTTTTTCTTAAAACGTCTAGAACCTTATCTCTAGATTTTGCTGCCAGACTTGCTTCATCAATCTTAGATTTAGAAAGACCAAAAAAAAAACAAAAAACTAAAACTACAGAAAGTAGTATCTAAGTCTTAGATTGTGTTCGCGTAGTCTCAGAAATAACCTAGTCTTAGGAGCTACAAAAGTAGTTGATCAGAAGATTTTGGTAATCTAGAATTAACAGAGAAGTTTATACGGCATTCGAAACGCCATTCCAATTTTAGGATTAGCTTACACATTTATCTTGAAAGAATAAGCACATTTTGCATTACAAGAAACACATAACAAAGTTGTTGCTTTAAAATAGCGTTTTGCAATAGCAACATAAATTACATTCTTCCTTGTTTGACTCACAACGTTTAGCAAATGTATTATCTGTTTGCTTATTTTTTCAGAACATTAATCTGCTTCTTTCTTTGCTTCATTCTTAGAGACATTAAGACATGGTCTTGACATGTGAATCTTTCTCTTTGGACTCTGGATGACTTCAGAACAACCTTTCATCTTCCACAAGCAAATGATAACAATCATGCTTCTTTTGTGCCACCACCATCATTCTCTGATATAGTTCCATTTTACAAACAAGTGTTAGGATTTACAATGGAACTCAAGACTGTTTATAATTAGCATGGATGATCACAGATGAGATGAAGCTTACGGAGCATTATAAGATGTTTGCAGAGGTGTTTGGGCTAGATGTTCCTCTGACTCAGTCACAGCCGACTAAGTCTACCCAGGGAACGAATAGGACACCTAGCGCCCCTAGGTCACCTAACCCAATGAGCACTTGGCAGCTGAGGAGATTGAGAAGCTTGTTGAAAATCCTGAGAATGTTGATAATAGTTCACCCCCTAGGCATGATGACACATCTATTCCCGGCACTAAGTTAGAGCCCAAGAGTGATAAGGAAAGTCCGGAGGTGGAGATTGTTCAGGAAAAGGAGGAAGAGACTACAAAGGACACGGAGGTGGAACCAGATAAATATATTTCAATGGTAGATGTTACCAATATAAATGTTGATGATGAAGAAGATGAAATAACTAATGAAGTGTTTGAATTAAGAAGAATGGTGAAAGGGAAGAATGTAGAGGAGACTAGGATTTCACCAACTAGATCACCTAAGAATCACTCTACTCTCGTATCTTCGGATACCGAGAAACTCCAGGAATTGACGGTTACTCATCCTACACCATCATCAGGTTCATCTGTACCAAAGTTAACAAAAATCAATCGTCTTCTATCATTGATCAATCTGGTTGGCTCTCCCGATGAAGTTTGAGAAGACTCAGGTACCACAAACCGCTTGTAGATCTTCTGCCGTTCGCACAAGAGATCAGGACGATCCTCATGATGATGCTCATCCTGAGGGGGAGAATAGTGCAAAAAGGCAGAAGACATCGGAGTATGAAGCATATGTATCTGGAGAGTCATCGTCTGGACAAGTTAATGTAGAGGAACCAGGTCCTTCTACTTCAGGTAATCAAGAACAAGATGATGAATTTGATTTCTGGACTGATTCTTATGCTTCTGATGATGATGAGATTCCAACTAAGCAAGTAACACAAGACATCATGGAAGAGATATCTTTGACAATTGATGAAGCTAAGTTGAAGAAGATGGCGGATGAGATGCTAAGACAAAGATGTACTTCAGGAGATGAACATCAGTATCACATTGATCAGATGAAGAATTTCTTGCAAAGTGACATTGTTTGGGAAAGCAGAAAGGAAATTCTTGTCTCTCCGCATCCACGAAAGATCACACCATTAGTTCAAAGCTGTCAAAGAGATCCTGAAGCTCCAGCACTATCTCTGATCAATCAAGACCTTTTGTACTTGAAGAAAGGAAATTCAGGTCCTGAGAAGATCGTTTTGTCACTTCATAAATTTCCAGCAATTGTCTTCAATGATGATGATATTGAAGAACGGACTTCCAGATGGGTTAATAAGTGTATAAAGAAGTTTAATCCTTATGCAAGATATGGTGTTGAAAACTGGAAGAATCCTCATGCGAAGATCTTCTACATAAGGAGACAGAAAGAACCTGGAAGACCGAAGGAAGAGATCTATTCAAACTCTAAGATCGTTCAAGTCATCAAGACATACTGGGAATTGGGTCATGAACATAAGTTTATCACAGAGATTGTGGCAAGAAGAGCTAATGATTGCATAGTGTCAATAACCGAGCCAGATTACAAGAACCTCAATAAGAATGACATTGAAGACATGTATCTGCTGATCGTGAATAACAAGGTACCTGATTATGCTAATACAGGATTGCTATGGTCTCTATCAGTGTTCATCAGGAGTTCAGTGATATGGGAAAGAGTGCACGATTTTCAACTTGGAATCGAAAGCTATCAACAGAAGATTAATCTCACTGCACCAACAATTACATTCCCAGGAATTGAAGAATATGATGTGTTTTCTATTGTCTATGAGCCCGTACATGGAATCATTTACACTAATAGCAAGAAAGAGAAAAGGGTGATGAGACATTCAGAGATACATAAGTTTTGTGATGCAACACTGAGAAGAACGCTTGAAGGACTAAAGAGTTATTATAATGATGTCAAGTATGGCTATGTGCAAAAAGAACTCACAAATGATGAAGTTGAGTTTCTTAAGTTGTTTGAAGAAGAGATTGAAGTTCGATTGAATTATCGAGATCAAATGAGAAGATGGGAGATGTACGTGAATGGAAGACCACTTGGACCAAGGAGGGAACGCCCAGAATAATCGACCCTTAGGGGGAGATTGTTAGGTTTATGGAAAAGTGTCGATTATGTGGTTTTATTATATTTTGTTATTAGACTTTATTTTGTTTAGTTTAATATAGCTTGTAATAAGGTTTATTATGCTTTAAGTAAGAAATAGCATACTAACCAAAGTCTAGGGACTAGTATTGACAAGTTAGGAAAATAAGGAAGGGAAGCATCCATCCCATTGCCTATAAATAGCCCTCTAATCTTCATTAGAGGGTGATGCCCTTGTAACTAACTCTCATTTTCCCTCTATAATAAGATTTGAATTTTCCCTTTACTTGCCCTCATTCTCTCTAATCTTACATGTTGATATGATTGATTCAAGATTCATGTGACCAATCAAGTGGTATCAATCGCCAAAAGAGAAGTAGAGTGCTTGATTTGTACGTAATTTTGATCGATCGAGAATAAAGAAGTGATGGTTTCTGAATTCGGTTGGTGTTATTGAGGTTTCGAGATTGATTTTGACTGTGATTTCGAGTTTTTGGACGTTATTGTGTTCTCGAAAATGTTCATTTCATTCTCGGAAGTGTGGTTTTGATTTTCGGTTGAAGCTTTGCATTCTTTTGAGTTTTAGAAGACTTTTTCTTGTAAATTTAGCAATTTCAGTATGAAATATCAGTGTAATAGATATATTCGATCTTTTGGTTCTATCAAAATTTTGAAACAATGGGTTTCGAGTTCGAACCGATCTAGTTTAGTTCAGTTGAAACTGATCTAGTTGCTTTTGTTGGAACCGGTCTAGTTGATTTCAGTTGGAACCGATCTAGTTGATTTTAGTTGGAACCGATCTAGTGCGATTTCAGTTGGAACGATCTGTGTTTTAGTTGGAACTGATCTAGTTGATTTCAGTGGAACCGATCTAGTTAATTTTAGTTAGAAACCGATTTTAGTGATTTTAGTTGGAACTGGATCTAGTTGATTTTTCAGTTTGGAACTGATCTTGTGATTTTTGTTGGAACCGATCTAGTTTATTTCAGTTGGAACTGATCTAGTTGATTTTAGTTGGAACCGATCTAGTTGATTTTAGTTGGAACCGATCTAATTGACTTTCAGTTGGAACCGATCTAGTTGAAGTTTAATTAAAACCGAACAACTCAAACTTCTAAATTATACGGGTTTATATCTTTGACTTGTAAAAACTCACGTGAATACATTAACTTGTTTCCTAGTTTGTCAATGAATTGTAAAATCCGTATAGTTTCAAGAATTAAAACACTTTTAAAAGACGCCTTAATCTAACACAAATTTACTTTCTACCATACCGATCGATCAATCAGAAAATCTTTTTTGATACCACTTATCAATAACGAATCTTGCTTGATAAGTCACTTTCCCGGGTGGTGACAAAGGTCTGATAAAATATAATGCCAAAACAACATTACTAAATATTTTTACATCTTTAACGTTTGATAATCCAAAAATATAAAAAACGTCAATGTAAATTAAATGTAAACAGTATTGTAGTAAATTTTCATTTCAAAATTTATTTCACTTCATGGTATGCTCTTCTTCTGGTGTAATAAATAAATGCTTAATGCATTTTATGATCAAAGGAAATTTTTATTCAACCTCACACTTTTATAAAATGTTGTAAATATTTTTATAAACAATACAAAACATTTTCTACAATTAAAAGAAATGTTTTATTCAAAATAAACATTTTGAAATTTAAATTTTCAGACCTAAAACGGCTAGAAAAGTTTTAGAAAATCCCCCCTACACAAAAGACAAACTAGGGAGCCCCTAGTCTAGGGCGGCCCCCTTAAATACACAGACGGCCCCCTTAAATTTTAAGGAGACCGCCCACCTATTTAAGGGGACCGCCCATAGACTGATGATTTCGGGGGACGAGTTTTTAGGTACATTGTCTAGCAATAACGTTCTCTGCCATAGTGGCCATTGTGAATTTGATTGTGTAGTCTTTGAAAGAATTGTTATTTGTAAGATCGTTTTGACGAGAAGGAAGTGATGTTTTTGTAAATAGTTTTGTTGAAAGATTGTTATTTTTAACGAAACCGAGTCAAAAGATTGCAATTTTATCTTTTTTTAATTTTAGTTTTATTTAAAACCTTAAAAGTTTAAACCTTTTTAACTTTAAACCTTATTTTACCTTAATAACCACTTTAATTAATCTATCACTAACTTCCAAAAATCACTCTTTTTATAATAATTACCCACTATCAAAACACTTATATCCTCTTTATTAATTTAATAATAAAACCTTTTTAACCCTAAAAATTACAAAACCCTAATTTAGAAAACTAGGGTTTAGTTTTAAAAATTTTAGACTCGATACGGAGTTCGAAGGTTGGTGGTGGTTGATAGTCGAGCCCGACCAAACCAGGGGTTGTTCGGTTGTAAGGTGGTAGAACGGAGGTGGTTGTGGTGGTTCGGTAGATGCTTGGTGACAACGGGAAGGTTTCGGTTGAGCTCTTTATGACGAAAAGTGGGTTCGTGGTTGGGACACTAATAGCCGTCTTAGGTTGGGACGTGGGAAGCTGTGACCGATTCCACTTACGGGTTGGTTTTTGGTTGTTTTCCGATGATGTTCAAGCTTAAGATTGAAAGTTTCTGCGAGAAGAGAGAAAACTAAAAAAGTTCGCAACTTTATGCAAAAGTTTGAAACTTTTTCCACGAAAACCACTAAAGACTTCGACTTTAACGTAAAAGATTATGTTTTTAAGTGACTTTTTCAAAGTTAAATGCAAAAGTCCATGACTTTTTCTTTCGAAATCGCTAAAAATTACAACTTTCTTCAAATTTTAAGGCTTTTTCTTCAAGAACTTGTCTTTTTAGTCTTCATAGTCTTCAAGTTCTTCAAAGTCTTCAAATTTGATAACTTTCTTTACGAGAAACACTTCAAATCATCCCATGGCGATTAATAACAATTGATACAAATACACTTATATGTAACAAAGTACTACCCTAGAAATGTAGAGAGAGAGCACGCCTAGAGAGAGAGAGAAGGACGACGTGAGGTAAGAGAGGAGAGGGAGAGAAGAGAAAGAAAGAAATATTAGATTAAGAAAGAGAAGAATCCAACCCTTAACCCTTCCTTAGCCCTCCTTTTATAGGAAGGAAGGAGGGACTAGGAAGCAATTAAGGGTTATTACATATTACAACTTAGTCCTTCCCTATTTGCACTATTAAATCCCTACACTATTAAACTTAGATAAATGGCCATGTAATCAACACTTTTCTGTGTTTCTAACATGACTAAAAGGTAATTACTTGACAAGAAAATTAAATCTCCTGATAGGAATATTGTGAGTAACAATCAGCTAGATTAATCTGAACACGCTACGCCTATTCCGATAGCGGTGCCAAAAACTTAATGCAGGTGTTGTAGACTCATAAGACGTTTTACAACTCCCTAGGCAGAGTACCTAACTGTTGTAGTGTAGTAAGGTAAGGCTCGGGGTTGTTATTGTTCTCTAGGGGAATAGCACTTTGAAGGCCGGATAGAATGTTCACTAAGGTCTAGGGGTTGAAGGAAGATTATTTTTGTATTTTTATATTTCTGAAAAGCAAGTAAATCTCGGGTTTGAAGGTAGGTATGTTTTAACCAATGACCTCGATGTGTAGTATTTACTATAATTCATGAATGAATTACTCGAAACCCGCATCTATGTAATATTACGTTAAGGAACGCACATAGTATAAAGGTGTATGAAGGACTATTTACAGGACCCTTAAGAGTATATTACATGCATTAAAACACTTAAGAGGGATCAACCATATTAGGGGTAAGGTAGTTTTCTATGCCAATTTAATATCTTATGGCTAGTTTTCTAAAATCTAACGCGTACATCCATCATAAGAATCAATAGAAAACAAGAATTATAAACTATAATCAATTATACTCATTGAATCTGTCACAAACAACAAGATCTAATCAACTAATAACAAGTTTCATGCATTCCAAATAAATACTAGATGAATTAGCCAAGCATACTAAACAAGAGAAATCATAATCAACAAAAAGAATTGAAGACATGAATTAAGAAACAAGTGATAATCAAACCATTACAAGATGTTTATGGATTGAATTAGGTCTTCTAAGTTGCTGGAAAAACACCTACCCAAACCCTAGAATCGGCCTTAGGGTTGGGGGCTTACAAAAAACGAGTTTATGAGGCTGTATATATAGGCAAACCCTAGGTCGGCGTTCCTGACGCCATCAAACAAAATTCCTATTGCCGTCTCTGCTTAGGTTTTTTTTTTTTTTTACAGCGTCATTTTTCACCAATTTGTATATTTTTCTCACTACGATCGCATGTGGGCTATTGAATAGTTAGAATTCAGCTTGTATGAAGGTGTTATGATCAAAAACAGTATTTGATACTTTCGCGCGCGTAAGTGGATATGTATTCTTTGTCTTTGACAGCCGAATCTTCTAGGGTTTCATTAGGTCAGCTACGTTCTAATTTTGTCGCAAAGTGTTTTGACGTCGTTATCTTGCAATTCCAAGCGTCGAAAGGAATTCTGACACCGTCTCACCTTCTGTGTAAGCAATTCTTTCAAAGCCTTCGTTGGTAAAGTTGCAATCTTGTCCGCGTTTCTTCCAAAATGAGCCAATGTCACTGTGATTCTCTCAAAAATGCCTTCAAGTGTTAAAAAATGAAAAAAAGAAACGTATTAAGCGGCACAATTAAAGATATTTGCATGATTATAGCTATAATGACCCCGAATAAATGTATAAAATTACACCTCATCATTAACTATGACGTTCTTTTATAAAGCTGAGAGTAAATGAGAATGAAGAGTTACAAAGGAATGGGGGAAATATATTTAAAAATCTAATAATATCTATTTATACTAATCTCACTTTAACACAGGATACTTTCTTAAATTGGGCTTATTTTCCTAACTTTGGCCCAATTCAGCTTTATTACAAGGATATTAAATACTAAAACTATTTTGTTTTGTAAGACATTCTTTTAGAATAATTTTTAAACTTTTCATATTCCTAACATTTCCCCTAGGGTTTGATTATTCAGGACGCTCTACTTTCTAGAATAATTAAACACTTTAGATGTTTTTTCATGATCCCTGTCTCAAACAATCGTATGATGTCTTTGTCTAACATCACAATGAGGCGGGTCTATTCAAATTTTGATGTGCAGCAGAAACTTCTTCAAACACTTTCTTCAATGTTGCATCTCATTACTTGGTATCTCTCTTAAGCCATAACCTCCTTTGATTTTGTTGTTCTCTGCACACATTTCCAGTGAAAGGATTCAGTTATGATTGTATAAAGTTCATAGTTTTTCGATATTACACAGGAGATGTATAAGGGAGTTGGTGTGTTGAGGTTGATCTTGATCTATATGTAACCAATCCGTATTTTAGGTCATTTTAGGACTATAAACTTCTATATTTATTTTTAGGGTTTAGCCTTTACTTTTAATTTCAAGTTTTAGTTAATCTGCGTAAACTAAAAAATCAACATACACAGTGGACCGACATCAAACAAATAAAAGTTTACGTCAAATAAGTTTTATACTATTTTTACGAAGATAATTTATAACTTTATATATTTTATTTTTATACATTACGTAAAACGTTTACGTTTCGCATTTTGGAACCTTTTTGCATGCATGTAAACCATTCTACCTTTCTATACTTAAACACAAATACCCACAATTATACCCAATACCTAAAATTTATATAATACTTACCCAAAAACCTTTATGTGGCCGATTATGAATAAAGAAACACAAGACAAGTTTCACTTTTGGTTTAAAAATTTACCATGTGCTTAAATTACCAACTCTTAATTAACAAGCTAGCAATTTCTTACACTTTCTTTACAAGCCACTTTTATACAAGTGTACATTTCCATGCTTTTATTACATGATCCACGGCCCCTCCTCCCTATGATTTTTATGTGTTTGTCAAAACTTGTCATAAGATTATTTCTTTATTAAAGGCACTAGTTTCTTCACTCATTTCTTTCACAAAGTAATAAACACAAAAATCCTCGCTTTTCTTTCGTGGTCCGATTTTCTGGCCCAAAAAAAAAAACAAGAAACAAGAAACATTTAGTTTGATTTTTGAAGCATGATCACAAGAGTTTTCAAGTGGTTTATGTTAGATAAACAAACATAAATATTTTGCATAGATTTTGATTTGTGTTACACATTCTTTTCTTTCATCAATGTTTATTCAGAGAAAACCCACACTTTTATTTCATTTACATGTTTATTTACATCTTGATTATTTAGTTACATCACCATCTAGTTTATACTTTATTAAATTTACAAAGAAACCAAGGTTTATACATATTCAAGCAAATATATATTCATAGTAAAAAGGAGTTACAAATATGATAGAAGATGGAGAAAATATTTATTGTTGAATATATTACATGTTGCTAATTATTTGATTAATTGTTGTTGTTTATTGCTTGTTGTAAATTATTTTATATAGAGTCATGGTTTATTTTTATGTCTTGACATTTAAATTGTTAAAATGGAAGTTTAAAAAGATGACTATGAATTAGATGCTTTAATAATACAAGGATGTAGTATTGGTTTATTTAGTGGCTTGTAGTTATAAAACTTGTTGTAAATCACTAAATAATTATATATGATATATATTTTATATATCTATCATATATATATTTATTATATATATATATATAATATTTTTATATTATATATTAATACACTTATTTTAACCCAGTTGGGTTTTACTATTTTTGCATGAATTCAAAGGCAGTTTATAAACTTAATAAAATAATAAGTACTTTCTCAAGTCGATGCCGTGCAAATAAGGAAACTCGAATAAAAAAACGAACTTTAAAACGATGAAAGATATGGATTTTACAAAGATAGGTTAGCTATATACTTATATATATATATATTATTTTATATATATAATATATTTATTATTATTTATATATATATATATATAAAACCGTCTTTATAAAAATTTATACATTCTAATCAGCAAAAATAAAACAATGTTTTTGAGGGACTTTCGAGTCTGAATCGGCTTAAGTATTATAAAAAACTACAATGTTACTCGGGAATGATGTTTTATTGTAAAATCAAGAATTTCAAAGCCTAAAAGTGTATTAAAAGTAAGTAAAACGTCACTCAAACTAGACAACTTTTTATATAAAATTTCTGCACTATTTTCCTGACATGAATAGTAAAATTATATTTTCGGACATTTTTAGTCCATTCGAATGGTAAAAACCTTAGGAAATATTTTAGCATCACTTATATAATATTTATACGCGGTTTTATACCTTATAATATTATTTTATGAATTAACTAAACTATATTTATATTGTTGTTGCAAAAATAATAAAAACAGTAAACTTAACGTAAACACTATTTTGATTTATTAAAGTTAAACACAAACTATTATGTGGTGATATAACTATATAAAATACATTGTTGTATTGCATTCAAATACATATTGCTTATACGACCTATATTTAATTAGGTTGCATCCCGGCTTTTTGTGTCGACTCTCATTGTTGATCATTCATACATTCATACCACTACTTGAGGTGAGTTTATAGCCCCGCCTTACATATTTACAATGTTTTACAAATCTCGGGTTGAGATGCATGTTATAGTTTACAAAGGGATGCAAGTACGTTTTAAACAAATTATGAAGTTGCCTAAGTAGCTATAACCCACTATGCCCACTATCATGAACTGTTAATTACTTAGTGTAAGCGCGAATGTTTAAAAATAGAATTGTTTGGGTATTGACTTCTCGTTGGAAAGTAGCGCTTGCTAGTTTCGGTGAACCGAATGGACGGACGTATACCATGTCGGACTTATTGGATGTTGTGGGTTGAACATCTACATTGGGTACAATTATGTGTATTGAATTACATACATTGTCAAGCATCAGTGTCATGAGCTTAGTGCATTCCATCTAATTATATTTTTGTGATATTGTATGTGTTACATTATTGCACCATTTAGATCTTGCAGTCCATCATCATTTACTTACATAAACCTATGAATTCACCAACATTATGTTGACGTTTTAAAGCATGTTATTCTTAAGTAAGTATAGTGCATGTACTTGGTTAGCATTTTAGGAAGCACCATTTTCAAGTAACATTTAGGGAGTCTCATATCACTAAAGATTTACTGCATTACTTTTGGGACACTTGTTATGTATTAAAATCTTTATGTTTTCATATTGGTGAACAATTAAAGCATGGTGCTTTTGTAACAAACTTTGAAGTTAAATTAATGTATCTTTCAAAACGACTCATTTAGAGGTCGTTCTCTCATATCTTGTGCAATATATTCATGACGTAACGCTCCCAGACATATTTATGTTGCGACCCATTTTGGGGGTGTTACAGATTGGTATCTAGAGCCAAGGTTATAGAGAACTAGGTTGCATATTTTACCTAAACTATAACCGTTTTAAACATAAATTTGCATCACATAAACTTTTTTCATTTTTTGTTTTTGCTATTACGTTATCGTCTTACACTATGTGCTTACATGATTTATATACGTGCTTATATTATCTTACGTATCTTGCTTACATTTGTCTTATATACTATTGATGTGGTCGTTGTGTGGTGTTTATTTAAGATGTTTCAAGTTTTAAATTTATATTTTGCCAACTAACCAATGAACTTTAACGGCTGTGTCCCCGGTCCGATGGTAGATTGTGGTAATTGGGTGTCGAACACTTGAAGCGTACGGTTTTTAATCTCTCAATTTATTTATATTTTGGTTATCTAATCTATGTTAAATCTAATCTAAGTGAAACCTATGCTAAACCTATGTTAGTTCTAATCTTAATTCTAACAGGTAAAAAGGGGGGTCTCAGCCTGAGAGACTAGCATAGGTTGGTTGGTGACTATAATAAATTCAAGACACTGGAACCCACGCAAAGCTAATTATTCAGCATAATAAAACGAGAGGTGATCTCTTATATAAGAAAACTGTATTAACCATTATTAATCTAATTAGAACGTTGATTTGTTTATTTAGTGCAACGATTTCTTCTCTCGAGGTGGCATATCATTCTTAAGACTTAGGCGGGACTTCTTTCTAAGACCTAGACACATTAATTCTGTCACAATTAATGAATTCCGCATAAAGCATCCTTATTTGCTGATTATAATCTATCTTAGAGATTAAAGCAATGGTGATCTTGTTAAACCCTAGCTCATAGAGACTTTACCTACTTACTGCTTAATGGAAATTTATACACTATTAGTCAACATGTTCAATAAACCATTGGCAATATCCAATTAACTAGTTAAGCCCGAAGCGTTATCCTAGGACATTATTTAGATGGACAATACTTGGATCACTATGATTCTAGATGTTATAATTCCACTATATGGAGAGCTATCCCAGACTCTAGATTACTTGGTCCATATCACTAAATCCAGTTGAATGATAGGTCGCATACGAAAGCACGTAAACAAGTATAAATTGATAAACATAAACAAGCATACAACGATAAATCAAGAAATCAAGATAAACATACCATACATTTCAAATCTTCATAATAATTAAACGTCATAATAAATTCATGAGCTATTAATTTTAGCCAATGTAAATAATGTGTTTAAACGAATGATACCAAAATGAACAATTACTAAAGTATATGGAATTACACGTTGTCTCTATGGAATTGATAACGTTGCTTGACCTCTTTTGCTCTTTTTCTCCTTTGAAAATCGACTTTTGTGGTTTAGGTATCGAGAATATGATTTGGCACACTTAAAACTCTTTTTTGAGTTTTCTATTTATAGGTCTCGGAAGTCGGTCGATTTTGATACGCCGTATCAAGGTTTGGATACGGCAGATTGGGGATTTTTGGGAGTAGGGAGATGACAATCAAATAACGATCACTTTATTATTATCAATTTATCCCATCTATTTTGCCCATTGTTTATATATTTATTGCAATTATTTGGTACTTAATTGCTTTAAAGTTGATAAATACAGTAATTCAGGAGTGTTTTGTGAAGACAAGCTAAAAGGCGCATAATTTGGAGCTAAAACGAAGACATTTGAAGATTGCTGAAATTTCACCAATACGCCGTATCCAACTTAAGAGATACGGCGTATTTGCGCCAAGACTTCACAAGAAAACGCGTTTGACCAATTCCTAATATGGCGTATCCATGCTGTCTACATACGCCGTATCCATGAATAGCAAGGCATTAAGAGTATTTAACAGCAGAACCTAGATAGTAGAAGAGACCTTGCACATTACTTTTCTTGAAAATAAACCTAATGTTGCAGGGAGTGGACTAGAATGGCTTTTTGATATTGATACACTGACAAAATCTATGAACTATAAGCCAGTTGTTGCAGGGAATCAATCTAATGGTAATGCATGGTACAAAAGCATGTGATGATACAGGTAAAGCTAGAGTGAAGAAAATACCTAGCAAAGATTAACAATACTGCTACCATTATGGCCTCAAGATCCATAATTCTCTTCTAGTTCAAAGGATTCCCCTGATGTTGGATTCAAACCTTCAGGGGAGGAGGAAAAGAAGGATGCTGAAGATTCAGAGAATAAAGATAGTGAGGTTCCAAGTATAGAGGAGCATGAGTTAAATACAATGTGAAGTAGCAATATCACAGCATAACAATATTATATACTGTTAGACCAATGTTAATGCTGCTAGCATAAAGGATAGTATTGTTGATGATATTATAGTTATCTAGATGTGCTGGATGATCCTCATATGCCTATTTTGGAAGAGATTGTTCTATTCAGATGATGATGATGATGTTGTTGCGAGAGGCTGACATGCTAATTTGGTATAAACAATATTCTTGTCAGTCCTATTCAAATACCAGAATTCACAAGGGATCATCCCAGTTAACAAATCATTGGAGTTATACATTCAGGCACTCAACCAAAAGGTTGACAAAGGGTGTACTGACCATGGTAATGTTTTAGCTTCTGTACATCTGAGGAGGAACAAACCACAAAAGATTTCAAACTTTGACTATTTGCTTGTTTTCTATCACAAAGTAGAACCCAAGAGGAATTACAATTATTCTGCTAAAAAGGCTCACCCTAGTGCTCACAGGAACATGGTTCCAAGAGCAGTTTTAATGAAAACTGGCCTAAGATCGCTTAATACTGCTAGGCATGTTAATACTGCTCATCCCAAAACTACAATTTATAGTGCTAGACCAATGTCACGTTTTTCTAAATTAGCACAATCAACTGTAAAGAGGCCCTATCAAAAAAGAACATCATTAACTAACAAAAATTTTAGTCAAAAAGTTAATACTGCTAAGGGAAAATTTTATACTGCTAGGCTAAAAGCAGTTAATACTGCTAGGTCAAATTTAGCAGTATTTAATGTTGTAAGGGCAAATCAGGTTAATGTTGTTAAGGCCTCAACATGTTAGGTTTGGAGACCTACCAAACTTAATAGTGCCTTAATTACTTTGAAGAGACATAATTATGTTGATGCACGAGGCAGATCCAAGTTAATGATGGCTTAGGTCCCTAAAGGAAACTAATTTCCTTATTTTTATGTGCAGGGTCATCCACAAAAAGAAAATCAAGGCTATGTTGACAGTGGATGCTCAGGGCACATGACAGGGAACATGTCCTATCTCTCAGACTTCAAGGAATTTGATAGAGGATATGTTACCTTTGGGGGAGGAGCCAAAGGAGGGAAAATTACTGATGAGTTCTATGGGAGAACTCACTTTCTTATTAGGACTACAAGTAACACAGAAAGATGATGGGATTTTCATCAGTCAAGACAAGTATGTGGATGAAATTTTGAAGAAGTTTGGTTTTTCAACTGTGAAGACAGCAAGTACACCTATGGAGACTTCAAAGCCTTTGATGAAGGATGAAAATGCTGAAGATGTTGATGTTCACTTATATAGATTAATGATTGGCTCATTGATGTATTTAACATCTTCAAGGCCTGATATAATGTTTGTTGTATGTGCTTGTGCAAGATTTCAAGTCACACCTAAAGTTTCATATCTTCATGTTGTGAAAAGAATCTTTAGATACTTAAAAGGTCAACTTAAATTGGGCCTTTGGTATCCTAAGGACTCACCATTTGACTTGGAAGCTTATTCTGATAGTGACTATGCTGGTGCAAGTTTAGACAGGAAATCCACAACAGGAGGTTGTCAATTTCTTGGGAATAGATTGATTTCATGGCAATGCAAGAAGCAAACTATAGTTGCCAACTCTACTACTGAAGCAGAATATGTGGCTGCTGCTAGTTGCTATAGACAAGTACTCTGGATTCAAAATCAAATGCTATATTATGGATACAATTTCATGAATACCAAGATTTCCATTAACAATGAAAGCACCATCTGCATACATAAGAATCCAGTGTTTCACTCAAAGACTAAGCACATTAAGATTAAACATCACTTCATTAGGGATTCACATGAGAAGAGATTAATTCAAGTGATCAAGATTCACACTGATCATAATGTTGCAGACTTACTCACAAAAGCACTTGATGTTAGTCGTTTTCAATTTTTGACTGCTAGCATTGGAATGCTTAATCGTTGAGGTGTTGTTTTATTAGATTGATGATTGGAATGGGTTGGATATACTACTTGGATATAATTGGGGTTTATTCTGGTAACTCAAGTGTTAGTGCTGCTGGCATGACTTAATGCTGCTGAAAGTTAGTGCTGCCAGGCAAAAAGTTAATGTTGTTGGGCCAAGTTAGTACTGCTAGGTTACCGTTGGGGATACAACTGCTAAGGGTGTATTTTGTAAATTAGTTGGTTACTTCACCTATGGGTTTGCTTAATTCCTTATAAAATCATTTTCATTCACAAAGTAATCACTCTTAAACACTCTTACGATCTCAATTTTACAAACCCTAACTCAAATTCATCACCGACATTCACAATTCTCATTTATAGCAGACCTAATCTTTGCTGATTGTCACAATATGGTGGCATACTTGGAAAAATCAGAAGATAATGCTGATTTTACGGAGATAGTTGATTTTCTTAATGCTAGTCCTATAAGGTATGCATTAACTGTAAGTCCAACTGTCTATGTGTCCTATATTGAGCAGTTTTGGTCTACTGCAAAGATCAAAACAGTCAACAATGAAACACAAATACGTACCAAAGTTGATGGCAAGACTATAGTAATAACAGAATCATCTGTGAGGAGAGATCTTCACTTTAATGATGAGGATGGTATTACTTGTCTTACAAACATTAAGATTTTTGAAAACCTTCAATTGATGAGGTATGAAAAGCTTTCTGATAAACTTACTTTTTATAAATCGTTCTTTTCCCCTCAATGGAAGTATCTCATTCATACCATCTTACAATGTTTAAGTTCTAAATCAACTGCTTAGAATGAATTTGGTACTAATATAGCATCAGCAGTTATATGTTTGGCTAAGAAACAAAAGTTTAATTTTTCTAAATTGATTTTTGATGGTATGTTGAGAAACTTGGATCCTAATTCTAAAAAGTTTTTAACGTATCCAAGGTTTTTACAACTGTTTTTGAACAATCAAATTGAAAATCTTGCAGCAGTTTTTAATGATGAATATGATACACCTCATACTAAAAAGGTTTTTGCAAACATAAGAAGGCAAGGAAAAGATTTTTCAAGGACTGTGACACCATTGTTTGCTACTATGTCGATACAATCACAAGCAGTGGAGGGTGAAGGTTCAGGACAACCCACTGAATCCCAACACATACCTACTACTGCTTCACCATCTCATGTAGAACCAATCCCTATTGTTGCATCATCATCCCAACCTAAAAAGACCCAAAAACATAGGAAAACCAAAAGAAAGGCCACTGAGATATCTCAGTCTAGTGGACCTACTACCCTTGTAGCAGATGAGACTGTCCATAAGGAGAGGGAGACAGTGTGGAAAGGGCTGCCACTACTGCTACTAGCTTAGATGCAGAGCAGGGCAGTGGTAACATAAATAGGACCCAATCTACGACAATACCTAATGATCCTTTTCCTCAGGGAATTGGTTCAGGTGGTAGTCCCAGGTGCCAAGACACCATGGGGGACAGACCTACTCAAACTAGGTTTGAGAGGTTGTCTAAACAATCTAATAAACCACCTCTCTCAAGAGTTAACACACTTGGAAGTGGGGATGACAGTATGAAACTATAGGAATTGATGGACCTTTGTACAAAACTGTCTGACAGAGTTCTTGACTTGGAGAATGTAAAGGATGCTCAAGCTTTGGAAATTAAAAAGTTGAAGAAAAGAGTTAAGAAGCTCAAAAGTAAGAAGAAGTCAAGAACTTCACAACTCAAGAGGATGTTATTCAAGGTCAGGATAGAGTCTTTTACAGAAAAGAGTTTAGGTGATCAGGAGGATTCATCCAAATAGGGGAGGAATGAAATTGACCAAGATGAAGGGATTTCATAGTTTCAAGAGGATTCAGAGACTCAGGGGAGGTATGGTCATGATATTGGAGTTAATACTACTAGTACATCAATTACTACTGCCAGTATTAATATTACTACTATTGAACCTGTTACTACTGCCAATGCACCAGTTAGTACTGCTAGTGTATCTGTTAGTACTGCTGAGCCAAGTACTCCTCCAACAACAACAACAACAACAACTCATATTGAATATGAAGACCTCACTATTGCTTAAACCCTTATAAATATGAATAGTGAGAAATCAAAGGCAAAAGGAGTAACTATGCAAGAGCCTAGTGAGTCTGGAATAAGAGTAAGAGTACCTCCTCCACAAATTGATCCAAAAGACGAGGGAAAGGCAAAGATGGTTGAACCTGAAAAACCAAAGAAGAAGAAAGATCAAATTGAATATGATGCTGATGTAGCTCAGAGACTTCAAGCAGAGTTAGATGAAGAAGCCAGGCTTGAAAGAGAAAGAGAAGAATAAGCTAGTAAAGCTGCATACATTGCTGAATAGGATGATGTTCAAGCTATGATGGATGCAGACTATGAGTTAGCTGCAAAATTACAGGCAGAAGAGCAAGGAGAGATATCTATTGAAGAAAGGTCAAAGTTATTTGTGGAGCTCATAAATGAAAGAAAGAAACATTTTGCAAGACTTAAAGCAGAAGAGCAGAGAAGAAAACCACCAACTAAAACTCAAAAGAGAAACCTAATGTCTACTTATTTAAAGAACATGGCTGGATACAAGCACACTCAATTAAAGAACAAAAGTTTTGAAGAAATCCTGATGTTGTTTGAGAAATAAATGAAAAGAGTAAACATATTTGTAGACATGGATGCAGAGTTGGTGAAAGGCAGTGAAACAATGGAGAGTGAAGTTAACAGAACAGTTCCTAAGTTGGCAGCTGGAAGTACAAAAAGGGTTACAGAAGAAGAACTTGATCAAGAAAGTTCTAAGAGACAACAGACTGGTGAAAGCTCAGAACTAGCTGAAGAACCAAGAGATAAAGAAGCTGAGGAACTGTCACAAGAAGAGCTACAACAAATGATGATAATAGTTCCAGAGCCAGGGATAAATGTTGAAGCCTTACAAACTAAGTATCTAATAATTGACTAGGAGATTTACACTGAAGGCACTAGGAAGTACCGGAAGATCATCAGAGTTGGAAATCATATTGAGGTACATCAATTCTTTGATGATATGCTGAAAGCATTTGACAGGGATGACTTAGTGATGCTATGGAGTCTGGTTAAAGAGAAGTTCAATTCAACAAAACCAACAGATGATAAAGAAAGAGAGATATGGGTTGAATTGAAGAGATTATTTGAACCAGATACAGATGATAAGTTATGGAAGCTTCAATAGCATATTCATGATTTAACTTGGAAGCTTTATGATTCATATGGAGTGCATCATGTGTCTACAGAGAGGGGAATAGACATCTACATGCTGGTAGAAAAGGAGTATCCATTGTCAAGAGGAATTCTTACATTGATGCTGGTCGTAAAGCTCTTGGTGGATCAAGATAATGAGATGTCCAAAGAACTTCTTAGGAAGATATTCATGCAGGCTGAAAGACCAAGAAGATGAAGTGTTTGGAAGAATACTCTTAGAGAACAAGGTTTAATTCAAGAAACTTGATGATTTAGAGGAAAATCACAAGTTTAGGGGAGGATTATTGGGAATTAAAATTCTCCATACTTAGTACTGCCAAGCCAAGAGTTAGTACTGCTCAAGTTACAACTGCCAGTACTAACCAGTTAGTACTGCTAGAGTAAGTTAGTACTGCCGGTACTAACTTAAGACTACTAAAGGACTTAAGACTGCTGGATGAAGATTAAGACTGCTAAAGAGATAAAGACGTGTCAAGTGATTTGTATTGACTTATTCAGTGTATATCTTATAAAATTAAAAAGATACGTATAAGATTAGAATTATAGAAGATTTGTAGTTATCTTGTAAAGGACTCCTTGGTGTATAAAAGGAGATCCTAGGTTATGGTTTTATATACATCTCTCATTCATATACATTTTTGATATATAGCTTTAAGGTTGTAAACCTTAGTACTACACAGAGTACTCATATTATTAATAATAATAATATTGGAGCTTTTCAGTAATATCATTGTTCATACAGTTTACAGTTTCATTAATATTCTTCTAAGTATTAAAGAGTAGATTCCGCATACTCTTTAGTATTCACAAAGTTTCTACCATAGTTGTTTTGGATCTATCCAAAGTAACTTAACCTTTATAAGCTAAGGAATCGATCTTAAGTTGGGATCAACGCCTATCAACCTAAATGATCAACAAAATGACTCTGAGACTCTTATCAATTTTGATAGTGAGGATGAAGAAGAAGAATGTACACCTGAACTGAAATCTCAAACTTCAAAACTAGTCAAAGACACTCCGGTACCTAAACCATACAAACTGAAAATTCTATATCCTCAACGCCTTCGCAAAGAAAAAATGGAAGCCCAATATGGTAAATTCCTCGACATGATTCGAGTTGTTTGAATCAATGTACCTCTTTTTGATGTCTTAGTAGGAATGCCAAACTATGGCAAATTTCTCAAAGAACTCAGAAGCAATAAGCACAAGCTTGAACAAATCTCATCTGCTTTCCTGAGCGATGAAAGTTTTGCTATGATTCAAAACAAAGTTCCACCTAAACTTAGAGACCCTAGAAGTTTCCTTATTCCATGTACCTTCAGTAAAGCCTTCTCATGCAATGCTTTAGCCGACCTTGGTGCTAGCATTAATCTCATATCATATTCTCTATATGCTAAATTATCTCTTGAAACTCTCAATCCTACTAAAATGAGCATAAGGTTAGCCGACCGATCATTCCAACATCCTATTGGAATAATTGAGAATATGCTCGTTGAAGTTGGTAAATTCACCTTTCATGTAGATTTCGTTATTCTCGAAATGGAAGAAGACAGTAAGGTTCCTCTTATCTTAGGGAGACCCTTTCTCCATACTACCGATGCAGTAATTCGAGTAAGACAAAAACAACTCAATCGTAAAACTGGTACTGAACGAATGACCTTTTCAATCGATTCCATGATGAAACACTCTTATTCAAATAATGATACATGTTTTAGGATTGATGTTATCGATACAATCTTAGAAGAAGATTTCGATACTCTTCTCGATGAAGGGAGTGAAATCCTTCATTCCATCGAAGGAACTATTCTTGAAGAAAAACTATTTGCTGAATTCGATGAATTCATGGCTATGAATATCGAAGAAAACTCTGAATCTAAATATGAAACCGAAGAACCGCCATTAAAAAATCACCTTTAACATCGATTATAAAATCAAGACATCTCTTGAAGAACCTCCTTCGGATCTTGAACTAAAACCTATTCCTAATCACCTTGAATATGTATTCTTGGAAGAACCTAGTTTTCTTCCGGTAATCATATCATCCTAGCTTTCTGAACAAAATAGAAGTAAGCTCATCTCTGTTTTAAAAAGACACAAGCAAGCCTTTTGCTTAGAAAACAACAGACATTCCTGGAATCTGTCCATCTTTTTGTAAACATAAATTTAACTCCTAGAAGATAAAAAGCCAGTTGTTCAAAAACAAAGAAGATTAAATTCGAACATGCAAGAAGTTGTTAAAAAAGAAATCGTTAAACTTTTGACACTAGTATTATATATCCAATCGTTGATAGCCCTTGGGTAAGTCCCATCCACTGTGTACCCAAGAAAGGTAGTATTATAGTAGTCACAAACGAAAAAGATGAACTTGTCCCAACAAGAACCATTATGGGTTGGCGAGTATGCATCGATTATCGTAAACTCAATGAAGCAACCGCAAAGGACCACTTTCCTTTGCCATTCATAGATCAAATGTTAGAAAGACTCACGAGAAATAAATATTGTTGTTTCCTCGATGGTTTTTCTGGATATTTCCAAATACCAATCGATCCCATGGATCAAGAAAAAACAACCTTTACATGCCTTTTCGGAACATAAGCTTATAGGCGAACGCCTTTCAATTTATGTAATGCTCCAGCAACTTTTCAAAGGTGAATGTTGGCTATCTTTCATGAGATGATCGAAGAATCTGTAGAAGTATTCATGGACGATTTCTCCGTCCTTAGGACTCCTTCGATAACTGTCTAAATAACCTCGATAAAATGCTTCAACGTTGCAAGGATGCAAATCTTGTCCTTAACTGGGAGAAATTTCACTTCATGGTTAAAGAAGAAATTATACTTGGACATAAAGTGTCTGGTGCAGGCCTTGAAGTTGACAAAGCCAAAATCAACGTAATCTTAAAGCTTCCACCCCCAATTAATGTCAAAGGCATTAGAAGTTTTCTAGGACATGCCGGTTTCTACTGATGTTTCATTAAAGACTTCTCAAAAATTGTTCGTCCTCTAACTAAGTTGCTTGAAAAAGATACTCCATTCGAATTCAATGATGAACATCATAAAGCATTCAATTCATTAAAGAAAAACTCACATGTACTCCTATGATCGTGAGTCTAAATTGGAACCTTCCATTTGAGCTTATGTGTGATGCAAGTGAATTCGCGGTTGGAGCAGTCTTAGGACAAAAAGATGGTAAACACTTTCACTACATCTATTTTGCAAGCAAAACTTTGAATGCAACTCAACAAAAATATACAGTAACTAAAAAAGAACTGATGGATGTAGTATTTGCATTTGACAAATTATGACCCTATATGATATTATCCAAAACAATTGTCTATACCGATCACTCAGCTTCAAGACACTTATTCAAAAAGCAAGATGCCAAACCACGTCTTATACGTTGGATTCTGTTATTATAAGAATTCGATATCAAAATTAAAGACATAAAAGGTATGGAAAATGTTGTTGCCGACCACTTATCTCGGATTGATAATGATGAGACGAGTGATGACAGTGATGTCGACGATAACTAACCTGGTGAAACTCTTATGGAAATAACCACCAAAGACATACCATGGTTCGCAGACTTTGCCAACTATTTGGTAGGTGATATTATAACTAAGGGAATGACGTACCAACAAAAGAACAAATTTTTCTATGACCTCAAAAACAACTTTTGGGAGGATCCTTATCTTTTTAAAATGTGTTCAGACGGTATGATCAGACGCTGTATCTCAGGACCAAAAACTCATACCATTCTAGGTCAATGTCACCACGGACCTATTGGTGGACATTATGGATCAAACACCACAGCTAAAAAAGTCTTAGACTTGGGCTTTTACTGGCCGATGATCATCAAAGAAGCTCATACTCTAGTTCGCCTCTGCGAAGCACGTCAAGAAACTGGGAATATATCCAAACATAATGAAATGCCCTTAAACAGCATTCAAGTATGCAAAAATTTTGACATCTTGGGTATCGACTTTATAGGACCATTCCTGAAATCATATAAATTCGAATACATCTT
>BQNB010040945.1:0-47074 GCA_026074375.1 Tanacetum coccineum | reverse complement strand
GGGTCTTCATCTTTATCTTTATCTTTTCGGCTTCTCTTCAACGAATACACTTTATCATAAGTAGAGAAGAGAGTATTATCGAGATCATAAGATTTTATCAATCCTTCATAGTATTCTCTGTGTTCAAGAGCTGCCATATATGATTTACTTTTACCTATTTTATCAATTAGAATCTTCTTCAACTTAAATTTTATAAGCGTTGCAACAGCCTTATATGAAGATTGTGGTTGAGAAGACTCCTTGGCTAGAATAGTATGATCAAGTGACTTAGTAACCATTCTTTGTATCACCGGGGGGGGGAGTTAGATATTTTCTCTGTGATCCTTTTAGTGAGTGACACCAAAAGGAAGTTCATGAATTCATCTCTGGTTGCTCCTAGCCTTGCGTCCAGATGTTCATCTACTAGAGCAGTCACTTGAGTTTTAAGAGGATCATCCTTTTTGAGTTCAACAACTTCTTTTTCAAATGACGTAACTTTGTTGTTGAATTGGAAAGTGCAGATTAAGGATTTGTAGCTTTAGTTATTGGTGGCGGTGTGGATATTGATTATTGTGGTGAAGGAGTGAAGGATGGTAATGATTGTGGGATGGTGGTGGAGTATATTGGTGAAGATTGAGTGATAACCGAGACAGGTACTGTAAGGAGTGTGGGAGTTTGCTTGCTTGGTACTTCATGATGGACGTGAACATCCATTGGAGAAACAATTTTTGCATCTGTATGGGGAATATCTGAAAAGTTTAAGAATTTAGCTGCCAAGTCAGATGAATCAGAGGAGATAGTAACTGGAACTTCAGTCTTCTTAGGAACAGTAGAAAGTGTCACATGAGCATCTTCTTTGACTTGTGAGATCTCCGGATTTTCATTCCATTGTTAAATGTTAGTCAATTCAGCATTGGTACCCTCCTTTTGAACCGTCTCGTCATCAGCTTGAACTGGTTCATTCAGCCGTATATCCACATCGTCGTATAGCTGACTGGTAGTAAAATCCATTCCTTCATCTTCATTACCTTCAGCTTTATCAGTAATCTTTGCTTCATCTTTATCATCAGAATCGTTGGACGGGGTTTTAACAAACTCGTCCTCCTCTTCTTCTTCATCATCTTCATCCTCTTCTTCATTTTCTTCTTGATCAGACTCGGACCCCGATTCATTCTCATCAGTTTCATGCTCGGAATCCGACCCTTTTTCACTGTTAGATTGGGTATTCTTATCATCACTTTCATTCTCTTCATCACTTCCTTTAATTCTAGAATCTTGTTTGTTATTGTTGTCATCTTCATCATTTCCCCAAGATTCAGCTTCACTTTCAGATGATTATCCTTCAGTCACATTGGGAACCCCTGGTTTAACACCAGTTCCTTCAATTGTAACAGAAGGTTTGATCTTTGCAGCACTTGGAGCAGTTTTGGTAACAGTACCAGAACCACTTGGATGAGTTTTGTGAAAGTCCCTCAAGCTCTTCCTTCGAACTTCTTCATAATGAGCTTCTTCAGTTAATGTTACATCAGATAGCAGCTCAATTCCTTTACCTCTGGCAACATCCACCTTTTCCTTCTTCTTAGACAATGGCATCTCAAGAGTTTCTCTAATGACAACACCTCCTGCTAGAGCCTTAGTAGGCTTATTTTTAGATCTCTTAACTCTCTTTGACTTCTTTATAGGTTCTTCAGATGAAACTGGAACAGTGGAGAGTTTAGGAGATGCAGGTTTTTTGAACTTTCGCGCCTTGTTAGGAGGTGTAGCTCCTATAACATAGCCAAGATAAGTCTTGTAAGCTTTGGTTTCCCGCATCTCACGATCTTTCATAGACTTAGGAAGTTGAGCTCCATAAATTTATGATTCTTCCTTTGCAGAGACAAATCTCAAAGTGTTTATCAGATATTCAACCTTGGAGGTGTGCATCCCGATCTTGTTTCTCCAGGAGACTGTCTTGTCTTGAGTAAGGAAGTAGTAAATGATAACTTTGGTGAATCAAGGGTAGTATATCTTCTCTTGCTTTTTATAGGCTCTGTTGTTAATCTGGTAAATGAAATTTTCCCAAAGTAGTTCAACATAGTCTACATTCTTCTGATGGTACATACCCCAAAGGATTTTTGCTCTGGAGAGACAAAGCTTGTCAAGACTAGTTGTCTTTCCAGATAAACTTCTATTAATGAGAGCAGCAAAAGTTCTCCAAGGTTGATGCATTTGATCAACAATAACATCATTAAGTGAATTGATTTCCCTAGAGTGACCAAGTTCTCTTAAGAAAGACACAATTTCTTCATCAGTAAGAAGTGCATCAAAGTCTTGACCCTGTACTCTAGGGCAGATCTTAAAGATATCTCTGAAGATTTCTAAAGTGAGTTTGAATCTCTTCCTTTTGTCCATTTTAAATCTGTAGAAAGTGTCATGCTTGTAAACAGAATCCCAGAATTGATGCATGTACACTTCTGGAACATCTGCAGTGATAAGAAAGGCAGAGTAGCATGGAGTGAGAGCAAGAGAATCCAGAACGACTTAAAATGTGGGTTTTCTTTGGATCTTTCCAGGATTGAGTCTTCCATTGCATTTCCTAATCTCAAGTCTTTTCTCCTTGGGAACAAGTTCAAGATCAAGTTTGGCTTGTTGAGCAGTGATGGAAGACATGATTTTGCTAAGATTTGTCATGTACAATTCATATACAAGCAAATATATATATCACTGAACGACAATCTAGATCATGAATTATGATTAAAGATGCAGGACAAAATTTCACAAGGAATTAGGCACACAGATACTAGGCAGAGCATTGACACACATGATAATTAACATGAAACCAGGAGACACTCATAATCATATATCACACTATATATGGGCAATCTATAGAAAGAAAGGCAATCACTAAAGATTTATAAGGAAAAAATTAGACCTAAATTAATCACTAAGTGATAAGTTAAGGTTTAATTATGCTTAGATTAGGTTACGAGATTTGATTACCAAGATTACGAGATTAGTTCTTCTAGAAAAAACTCATGTATAATTCGCCCTTTATAAGTGTATAATTCGCCTGTGTTAAACACATGTGTATAGTTCGCCTATACAACCATGTATAATTCGCCTGTTGTTTACCTAAGTGTATAGTTCACCTATGTATTTATGTATAATTCGCCTGTTTAACTCCAAGTGTATAATTCACCTATGTAAAAATGTATAGTTCGCCTATGTTACCAATAGTGTTTAGTTCGCCTATTGTAAAGATGCATAGTTTATGTAACAACTAGTGTATAGTTCGCCTATGTAAATACGTATAGTTTGCCTATATAACACTTACACCAACATTTTACACTTTTTCAAGCATCACTATCCATCATACCTGATCACATTGCATCTAGGAAACATTTTAACATATTTAACTCATGAACTAACCACACAAATCATGCCTTTTGACTTATTCGAATCACATAAACATGAAAACCCAAGTTCTTCAAGATTTTAACATATTAGCACGTTTAAGAACACTCAAATATACACAAACAATCATTATAGCAATTCTAAACCCAACCCATGAAACTTTTACAAAGTTTCTTGCACCATTTTTTTTTCATTAGTTCGCATCAAGCATCAACCAAAACGTATTTATGAATACGTTATCCCATTAAAAATGTCTATGGGTTACCTCATTAGATCTCTATAGAATAAAACCCGTCAATCAATTTCACAATACATCCACTTTTTAGGGGTGGACGAAAGTTAGGTTGAAATTAGGGTTTTTTTCGAGGCTTATTCCAAGATTAGGTCTGATAAATGGAAGTTTTAACAATAAAACAAGTGTACCTTTTGATTATAAAGAACAGAGAATGAGTTCTTGAAGGTCTTAAAGATTCAACAACGAAGGTTTAAGTATGAGTGTGTTCGTGTGTTTATAAGAAACCGGGGAAGGGGGTGTTTTGTTTTAAAACTTTTAGGTTTTAGCAAAAATCCCCCCTAAGGTTTACTAGAGCTTTCACATTCCTAATAAAGTTTACCTAAGGCATAATATAGTTTCTCAAATGGAAAAACTAATCCCTAAGGTTTATTTATCAAGAATGATTCTCGTGTATTGCAATAATACCCTTAAAGAATTAAACACATAACAAATAAAGCCCGATTGAGTTAAAATTAATTAACTCCCCTTTAAATATTTATCCGATATGTTTAAAATCTTTTCTGATTATCACATGATTAATTATGAAGAAGATATTTGACATTTTATCCCCCTTAAACAATGACCCGTTTTTTATTTAAAGAGCTGAAGTCGTTGTTTGAGTGGTCAAATATCTTTGAAAATGATTTTTTTCTGATGAATTTCTAAAGATGAATATATTATTTTTGAAATATTCAAACCCTAGAAATAAGATTTTCTCTTTTCTGACATAAACGCGCACTGACACGTACACTTATGGAATATAGGAAGCACGGGTTGTGATGCAAAGTAATCACAAGCCTTTGCATGGTCATGAAGTAGACCATGCTCGAGAAAATAAATTCCCGTTGAGAGGTCAGGTTTCCTTTTTGAAATACTTGCCTTTAAGATCATGACCAGGTTGCTATCGAAAATAATAGCAAGCCATTTTTGGCATGTTTTAAAAGCTTTTGAACTTCTGCTCAAACTTCATTTACAGCCTCGTATCATTATTAAATGACATTTCTAAGGCCGTAAATGTTATTGATTTTCAGAAGACATGCCGGAGATACATATTTTTATATTTTTTTGATTTTTTAATTTTTTATTTTGTTTTTGAAAAATTTATGTAAAAGAAAAATATTTTTGTGTTTTTATGTTTTCTTATGAACATATGATACAAGATATGAGTTACCACCATCACTCATCCGTTTCCTCTGCTAGACGTTTCAACGTTTTTGGAGACATGCTTCTCATACCAAGCTTTTCGATCAAGAAGTTAAATCTATCTCGTGGCAAAGGTTTGGTGAAGATGTCAGCCAGTTGGTATTCAGCCCGGATAAAGTATAGCTCCACGATTCCATTTCTCCAATGGCTCCTTTTTAACATGTAGCGAACATCCAATGTGCTTGGCTCGTGAGTGTTGAAAATTGTTGTGCGCATAAAGCAATCGCACTCTTGTTGTCGCAGTACAGAAGAATCTTATTGAATTGAAAGCCATAATCTGTTAGTTATGAATGCATCCATAGGATTTGAGCACAACACCCAGATAAGGCAATATATTCAGCCTCTGTACTCGAGATGGCAGTGCTCTTTTGCTTCTTGGACGACTAGCTAACAAGTTTGTCACCTAAGAACTGAGCGCTTCTAGATGTACTACGTCTAGTGTCCTGACACCCCACGTGGTCGGCATCTGCATATGTTGTTAGTGACATATCGGTGTCCTCGAGTACCAGATACCCATGTTGATGGTTCCCTTAAGGTATCGAAAGATCCTTAACCACATTCAAGTGCTTTTCGGTAGGCTTTGCCTGATACCGGGCACATAAGCAGACTGCATAAATAAGGTCAGGTCTGCTGGATGTAAGATACATAAGGGATCCAATCATGCCACGGTAAAGTGTAGCATCAACTGGTTTCCCCTGTAGATCTTCATCCAGTTTACTCTTTTCTACCATAGGTGTGTCTACAGAATCACTAGTTAGCATACCATATTTTTTAACAATTTCAGAAGCATATTTAGATTGGTTTATAAAGATGCCTCTAGGACTTTGAGAAATTTGTAATCCTAAAAAGAATGACATCTGCCCCATCATTGACATCTTGAACTTAGTGGTCATCTGATTAGCAAACTCATTACACATGGCAGTATTAGTGGATGCAAATATTATATCGTCAACATAAATTTATACCAGTAATAAGTCGTTCCCAGCTTGCCGTGTGAAGAGTGTTGGATCAACTGCACCTTTGGAGAAATGTTGTGAGATTAGGAAGCTTGACAGCATGTCGTACCATGCACGTGGTGCTTGTTTGAGACCGTAGAGGGCCTTTTTCAGCTTGTACACATGCGATGGGTTGTCCTGATCAACAAGTCCTTCTGTTTGAGAAACGTAGACCTCTTCTTTGAGCTCACCATTTAAGAAAGCCATTTTGACGTCCATCTAGTAGATTGTCATATTCTTATGAGCGGCATTTACTACGAAGATACAGATGGCCTCTATTCTAGGAACCGGTGTAAATGATTCCTCGAAATCGATTCCCTTTTCTTGCCAGAATCCTTGAGCAACTAGTCTAGCCTTATTTTTTAGTACCCCGTCAGGTTCATCTGTTTTAACCTTATAAATCCATTTGAGTTTGATCAAGAACACGTTGTCAGGACATGTACCAAGGTGTTCAAATGGAGTGTAGATTTGTCTCATATTCGATGATGATCCTTGAGAAGTCGAGTCTTTGTGAAGAGATTCATGAAGTGGATCATCACAAAAAATTAGTGTTTTTGGTGATTCTTCAAAACCTTGAGAAATGTTTGGAGAATGTTCTTGTTCTTGTGTTGATGGAATACTTATTGATGGAGCAGCCTAGTCAATGGAAGTTGACACAGGAGAATCGGCTAAAACCACAGCTCTTGGTGCAGCAGCTTCTTAAACTGGAGAAACAACAATTGTTGGAGGATTGAAGTATTCATCGAACATAGGTTGAAACAAGTGATCCCAATCATCTCTGTTTGGTGGAACACAAGGTTGTTGAGAAACAGGATTTGAAACGAGTCCTGAACTGGATGTACCAGGAGTCATAGAATGAAGCCCGGGTCCTAAACTGAATTGTTTAGAAGCCATAGTTGTTAGCTCATCGAATGTCATATGAATTGTTTCTATAATTTCTGGGTTCTTATGTTGTAGATTCTGAACGATTTCTTTGTGGGCGCGTAACCAACGAAAATACCAATGTCCGCTTTTGCATCTAATTTACCCAGGTCGTCATTGTCATTGGTAGGATAACAGATTGAACCAAAGACATGAAAGAATGATAAATCCGGTTTCTTATCTTGCATGAACTCATATGGAGTTTTGTTGTATTGAAAGAGGATTAAAGAACGGTTTTGGGTGTAACAGGCTGTGTTGATTGCTTCAGCCCATAAAAATAATGGAGCTTTTGAAAATATTAACATTGTACGAGCAGCTTCTACAAGAGTTCAGTTTCACCTTTCGGCAACGCTGTTCTGTTGAGGAGTGCGGGCAACATATGTTTGATGCGAGATGCCAACATTTTCATAAAATTCATGAAGTGTCTCCAAATTCGGTTCCATTATCTGTTCGAACATTACAGACAGTGGCATTCAAATAAACTTGAATATTCTTGATGCATTTAATGATGGCGTCAGGAGCTTCATCTTTTGACCTCAAAAATCTAACCCAAGTAAATCTTGAGTAATCATCAATAATCACTAAGATATACCTTTTCCCGTTAATACTCGCCACGCGCATCAGGCCATACAAATCCATATGCAAAATATATAGTTTCTCATGGTTAGTGTCTTCAGCTTTGGGTTGATGAGAGGATTTCTTGCTTTTTCCTAATGCACATGCTGAACACATATGATCTTTCTAAAATTTAAGTCTTGGAATGCCTCATGCAAGACCATCTTTAGCTAGTTTGTTAAGAGTACCGAAGTTGAGATGTGATAATCGATGATGCCATAACTAGATCTTAGTCTTAGACGCTTTAGGTAGTAGACAGATCAGAGATGTTTTAAGCATGTCATCAAGAGAAATTGGGTACAAATTTGTGTCTCGGGATCCAGAAACTAGATCAAAACCTTCTAAATTACGAATAAAGCAAGTGTTTTTCCGAAATGCAAATTCAAGATCCGCGTCTCAAAATTGACCAACAAAAAACAAGTTATGTCCAAACCCCTCGACGTAGTATACTCTTGAGATAGTCACATTTCCCAGCAGATAGTCACCATACCTTATAATCCTTGCAATATGGTCGTTCCCGAATCTAACTGTACCCAGAAATTTACTAACAAAGTTCTTGAGCTGAGAGCGGTTCCCTGTCATGTGTTTCGAACATTCAGAGTCCATATACCAAAGAACAATTTGGACAACCTGTCATGACAAGAGAAAAAGACGATGGAATATATGTAGCATTGGATCCCCAAGTATGATTGGGTTCCGAGTGGTTAGCATTCATAGATTCTACAATCTTAGCCTTTTTACTCGAACCTACATGTTTAACATTTTTGGGTTCTTGCTATAGACTTTAAGCTCTGGTTTTTATGTTTCAACTGAGTGGGAAGTGGTTTTCTTATGAGGCACTACGTTAGTTAAAGGGATCCTAGTTAAAGTGCATGAGTTACCAACTATAGTGAAAGTTCTAACTGTTGGTTTCCATTTAAATCCTAATTCAGTGAATACATGACCCGTAGGTTTCTAAATATTTTGTTTTTTATGTTTCTTAGCAGATTTAGCATGGCTATTCACATTTTTCACAAAATAAAAACACATATCATGAACACCATCAAACATAGATTTTTTACAAGTAGCAAATAGGTTTAGAATTCGCATTTAACAGTGAATGCTTAACATTAACATCACGAATAGGTTCAACAACATGATTTTTTTATTAACTTTCCTAGGTTGGACTTCTACTTTATTCTTCATGTTCCTACTTGGTGTTTGTGAGATCTTATTATTCTTTTTATTGCTTGTACGCTTTGATCCGTAATTACTAGTAGAACACTTCAATCCTGTAGGAGATAACACAGGTGTGTTAGAATCTGATGTTTTAGATGACTCTACCTGTTTAATTTTGCTTGCGGATGTGAGAGGTTCAGCAAACCTAACTTTCTTGACCTTGTTTTTGGGTGTGACAGCAACCTTTTTTGCATTAAGGTTAATCGCATTAAGGCATGTATCTCGAACATATACAAGTAACTCTTGAATTCGTTAAGCATGCTTACGGGAAAAGTCTAACTCTTTATCTAACGGTTGTTTTGCTTTAGCTTGTTCAACTATTCCCCGAAGAATATCATCTTGTTCCTGAGTGTACTTAAGGTAGTCTATGTGAGCTTCCCTATTGTGCATTAGCCTAGGAGCCAAAGGTTCTAAGTCTAACTTGAACATGCCTGGAACAATAGTGTAGGCTGATGGTATTTGTGCAACAATATCAACAATTTTTTTTCCTTTTAATTTTCGTAAATCGTTTTTCAATGATATTATCACAAAAACCTTATCTTGAATTTGAGCTTTTAAATCCTCATTTTCAGCAGATTTTAAGTTCAGTTTATCAATTAAAGAGTCACTCTGTTCTTTAGTACGAACACATGTCTTTTTTATTGAGTCAAACTGATCTTTAAAAACCTGTTTTACATGATTAATTTCTTTACAAAGACGCTCGTTTTCTGAAAGCAATTTTGCCACACTATTTTCCAGTTCCACATTTTGGCCTCTATTTCACAATAATCATAATTGACATTCTCTTTCTTGGACTTTTCTCCCATTGATTTTATAATTTCCTTCAACTTACAAATGGTAGTGTCTTTGTCTTGTAGCTAAGCTTTCAAATCATTATTTTCAAAATATTCTGGAATTTCAAAAGCATTTTGATTATCACAAGATTCATCTTTTTGGAAAAAAAATTGATTAAGTTGTGTGACGTTTCAAGAGAAATACAATATTTTTCAAGTTGTGAGTAACTTTTCAAAAGATCATTATGCGTATTTTGTGATTTCAAAAGCTCATCATCAAGATTGAAACACTTATCACAAGATTCATTTCTTTTTCTTTCCATATCCACATATTTACCATTCAAAGACATAGAATTCATCACAGTCAGAAGAACATCTTGAGACATGATTTGTTGTATGAGTCGATCATTTTCCAAAAGTAGTTCTTTCTTAGCAATTTCCAAACATTGTTTGTCAACTGAAGACTGATGAACAGCAGCTTCCATTTGGTCAAAAACTATCTGTACTTCCATTATTTCATTTAGAAGATATTTATCAAACACATTGAATATGTCTTTTAAAGATTTTAGAAATGGAATAATTTCATTGTTAAAAACAACTTTAGTAAGTTCAAACCCACATTCACCTTCTGTGCGAGCATCAGGTGTTGTCCTCTTCTTCATCACAGATTCAAACTGGGCAAGGTGGAATTTAAGCTTTTTAAGGATTACATTCACCAAACTTACCTTAGGTAGTTCACAGGGAACTTCCACTTTGACAGGTGGTTTATTAGAAGATTCAATGGTAGGATTGGATATACGAAACCAGAAAGCTTGTTCAGCCGCAATTCTTGTTGTGGAGTAAAACGTTTCCTAAAATCTTTTAGAGAATAGCCTATTTAATTTTTCATCGCGAATAGGTTTATGAGAAATATTTCTTTTTAATAGCCTTGGATCTTTTCTTTTTCAAGGAGCAATTTTTTGTGCGATGTTCTTCTTCCAAGAATTAATCTCTCTTAATCGTCCAATGTCATAGGCTTAGCACATGTTGAGCAGAATTTAACTATTTACCATCATACCAAGTTGGTATTAATCTGCTAAGCTTTCTTGAGATAAAACGAATTTTGATCACCTAGAGCTTGTTTGTGAATATTATCATAGAAAGCTTATGGCTTAGTTAACATGTGATGTATGAGCAGATTGACCCACTTTAAAAATAATGTTATCAAGTTTCTTTATCTTCTTTTCCAAATCAATTTTTGTTTTCCATATATTTATTTTCTTTTTCTTTGGATTTATTTGAAAACAATGATTGGTTTGCACATAAAGATTCCTTTTTCTTTGATGTTGTTTAGAAAGATTTTGCATCATGATTTAAATTGTTTCTTGTTAGTGCAATCTTCTCTTTATCATTGTTGATCCATTGAGAATCAAATACATTTTTTCATGACTACTTAAATCAATATTAAGACGTTGTTAAAGTTTTGACTCGTTTTTATATATCTCAAGCTCAGCGATGTAAGATTCCATTTATTTTGTTCCTTATTAGCCTTTTCCCAATTATGTTGTACATGATTAATCATTTGTTCCGACATTTTGTTCAATCACAGATAAAATCATTGAATCTTGTTGTGCCTGCAAAGTAGTATCTTGAACAATTGCATGTTGTGGTTCTTGCAAATATTAAGAGTACGGAATGATATTACTATGACTAGTTATCTCACTGTAACATCCACAACTAGTGTTTGTTCAAAATCTTGCATTGCATGCACACTTTGATTTTCCATATCATCAAGATAGGTTTCAGAATAGGGCACCTTTGAGATAACGTCAGAACCATAGTTGGAAATATTCGCCATGAGAACCGCTTTTGCATTTGAGATATCATCACAGTCAGAATCATAAATATCAAAATCCTCAGTCTAAAAAGCAGCATTATGTGGAATGATTGTCTGAACAGCTTGACCCTTTATGCCTTTATTATGCTTTGATATGACACCATGATTATGACGTTTCGGCCTCCTTTCCGGAGTGGGTTGTTACAAAACCAGCCTTTAGACCCAAAGACTTAAAACAATATGTTAAAACTTTTGGGGTTAAAAACATGACTACTACTGGGAAAAGAGCAGTTGTTAATACTGGTAAGGGTAAGCTGAATATTGACCTTAAAATGTCAAAATGGGTTTGGAGGCCTAAGGAAAATTACCTGGATCATGTGTCTAAAGACAGTGGATCATTCATGCTCAAGAAGGTTGAGTATGTTGACCCAAAATGGATTTCCAAGTCTGTAATGGCTTGGATCCCTAAGAGATACTAATTCTCTTACCTTTTATGCAGGGCAATCCAGAGATCTTGTTACAGGATCATGCAGTAGTGGATAGTGGTTGCTCTAGCCATATGACTGGTAACAAAGCTTATCTTTCAGACTATGAAGATTTTAATGGAGGCTTTGTGGCTTTTGGAAGTGATCCCAAAGGAGGTAAAATCACGGGTAAAGGTAAAATCAAAACTGCTAATTTAGACTTTGATGATGTTTACTTTGTAGATGAACTTAAGTTTAATGTTTTCTCTGTCTCACAAATGTGTGACAAGAAAAATAGTGTCCTTTTTACTGAGTCTGAATGCCTTATCTTGTCTCCTAGCTTTAAGCTTCTTGATGAAAGTCAAGTTGTTCTTAGAGGTCCTAGAAAAGATGATGTGTACAGCTTGGATTTAAAGAACATTGTTCCTTCTGGAGGTATAACTTGTTTATATGCAAATGCAACAGCAGACGAGTCTAAATTATGGCACAGGAGATTAGGTCATGTAAATTTCAAAAATATAAATAAACTTGTTAAAGGTCACGTAGTTAGAGGTTTACCTTCAAAAGTTTTTGTTGAAGCTGAGGATTGTTGTATAAAGACTGATAAGTGTTGAAGTGAGGTGGTGTCATCTGCTGATTTGCAACAAATGTAAGTGGATCTTGATTGTGTTCACGCAGAAGACGGACTTCATTTGCATGGAGTTCGTGTTGTTCAAGATATGCATGAAGCTGATCAAAGTTCGTAGTATGGAAATCTTTTACAATCTTGACATCAGTCACAAACTTACTCCATTCAGGTGGAAGACTATTAAAGAAGTTGGTATTAACTTAAAATTGCTCCATTTTCATATTGTAAATGTTCATGTCATTAATCGGCTGAGTGAATCTCAAGTAATACTTATGAAGTGATTCCCCCTTGATGTGAGTAAACTTATCAAATGCATCATACAGTTTACACTATCTTTCCTACTTAGTCAAAGAGGTACCTTGCATTAGTAATTAAACTCTCTCCTATAAATCCTTGGCAACTCTGTGATGATTAACAAGTGAATAGATATCAGCTGGTAGACCTTGAAGAATGATATTGGTTGCCTTCATATCACAATCAGCTTGAATTTTCTCAGCAGCAGATAATTCAGCATATTTCTCACCCCATTCTCTTCAATAATAGGCCAAATGAGTGGACCGTGTTCAACTGATTCAAGTATCATTCTTCCGTGCTCTCTGTTTTGCATGTATAATTCCATTCTACATTTCCAAGAATCATACACATACTTGTCCAACATAGGTGGACGATTGTCAGCACTGGAGAGTATCATGTACTCAACAAGAGTATTCTTTTGTCCAAGTGGAATAATTGAATCCATTTTAATGTGATAAGATAAAAAAATGATCGTATAGTGATTGGAGGTTGTTGTGTTAAAGTGAGGTTTGATTAATGAATTTGAGTCTTTGGAATACATGGGATTTTACAATTCTTGATAAAACCGGGAAATCAAGTTTTCACGGGATTTTACAAATCAAAGAATAACTGTATAATTCACCTAATGAAAGCGTATAGTTCTCCCAAGCAAATCGTATAAGTCACCCAAGCAAATGATGTATAAATCGCCTGAAGAAAAGAATGTATTAATCACCTTTGGGAATTAACATATAAATCGCCCTTGGAATTTACATATAAATCACTTTTAGAATTTATGTATAAATCGCCTTTGAAAATAAAGTATAAATTGCCTTTATAAGAAACGTATAAATCGCCTTTGGAAGAAACGTATAAATCTCCTAAAGAATTAACGTATAACTCGCCTTTGTAATTAACACGTATAATTCGCCTGATGAGAAAATGTATAATTCGCCTGACCAACTACGTATACTTCGCCTGAACAAGAAACACGTATACTTCGCCTTTACGTATAATTCGCCCAATACACTTCGAAACTCAAAAACCAAAGATCTTAAAAAGACTCACTTTTTGACGTTTTTACCCGAATTTTCTTGTACTTCTTACCTATCTAAGACTATTAGAACCTTAAAAACACAAACTTTAACGTTTTTGACACGAAAAAATTAAAATCAAGATTCTTGGTACAAAACCCTTTTTCTAACCAAAAAGATGAAATTTTTATGGTTTTTCAAAGATTTTCTTATACTTCTAGCCTAAACTAAGATAAATAAAGAAGAAAGTTTAAAGCTTTATGGTTTTTAAAACCTCGAAAAGTGAAAACCTTTTGAATGGTTCGAACCAAGATACACGAGTAAACAAAGGTAACAAACGCACACAAAACCTTCATAAACATCCCATGGCTCTTGATACTAATTGTAGAATATCTAAAGAAACTAAGATTCGGTGGTCTTGGAGTCTCAAACCAAGTGATAGCCATTATTTTAGAGAGAGTAGAGAGACACAAAATACATAAAATAAGATAGAAAGTGAAATGATACAAAAGCCTCAACCCCTCTATGGAAGCCATAGAGGGGTATTTATACCACCACACATTACATAAGAATCATATATTAACTATTCTAGTCCCTGTGTGTGGTGATATGGTATACTATGGTAATTTCGTAAATGTCGTCACGTAAAGTGAATTCCTAACAATCTTCCCCCACGAGACGATATACGGAATTACTTACAATATTTTCCTAACAAGTACATAATGAGTAAGAATAAGAACTTCCATGAAGCTTCTAATGCTGATGATGTCTTCTGTGATCTTTGACTTCAAGTCTGCACTCTAACATGAATCATCTTTGTAGTACCTCGTAGGAGAAATATTGTAATAGGCATAAACTAGGTAACCCATACACTTTTTGGTTAAGGAGAAGCTTCTGAATCAGCTTCCCCCTAATTCATGCCACATATTCACCATTTAGAAGCTTTCAAAGCTTCCCCCTAAAGTAGCAATCCTCTCTTGAGTAGTTTTAAAGCTTTCTTACAAGCTTAGAATAATTAATTGCACATCAGAATTAGTAGGATACCACATCAAATATTACTACTTCTTTAAGAATAAGCTTAGTGATTGATCGTTCAGGGAAAACATTAACTGGATCAGCAACGTATCTTCTCACGCTTGAATAATTCTTCTCACAACTCTTCCTCCTAGAAATTCAAATAATGCATACTACCTTTCACAAGATATCACTTCCCCCATGTGGTTGAAGAAATGCACCCAAAAGCCACAAGTTAAAGCTCTGATTATCTTTGCGGTTATGACATTAGTCTTCTCGGCATTGCCAAACCAAAAGATTTTCAAGAAAGATGACTTACACAAGCTTTCAAGAAGAAGAAAGGCAAAGGCATTAAGATCTGAAATATGGTCTCGGGTAGGTCTTCTTCTTGTTTTCAAACCGAAACAAAGATGAGATTATAACCCAAGTGTTATACTTTAATCTTTATGTTCGAATATTAAAAAGGTTAATCCCATCACAGATCGATAATGGTGTTTTCTATTATGGTTTCGATCTATTAAGATCATGGCACAATTAAAACCCACGAAGAAAAATGAATCTGAGATCCATTTCTTTTTATGTTCGAGTGTTGTTGATGGTAGGGGAGATGGAGACGAGATATAAAATTATGACGATGGGTTAGGAGATTTATTATGGATTTGTTAGGTTAGGCTGTTGATTTGTAATTATTAGATTAATTATGTCTAGATGTGGGTTGTTGATGTTAATGGTGTTTATTGAAAGTTGTAATGGTTTGTTGAGATTATGGGTTATGTTGAGTCTGTCCTTCTCATTCTACCTTTCTGTAACCTTGACTCAGTGATGACCAACTCAGTGAGTTGACCCGGTCAACTCGGTAATTACCGAGTTGACTCAGTCATGGTATGGTGTATAATTCGCCTGAACCAGCTAGTGTATAAATCGCCCAACACATTCGGTATAATTCGCCCAAGACTATTGGTATAATTCGCCCAACAGTTGCGGTATAATTCGCCTAACATTTGTGGTATAATTCACCCAACAGTTTGGGTATAATTCGCCCAACCTTTTTGGTATAATTCGCCTAGTCTTGGCAGTTGGAAGATGTATACTTCGCCTACCACAAGGAGTATAATTCGCCTAAAGATATGGTATAATTTGCCTAGGCTTGGGTGTATAATTCGCATGAGTACTATGGTATAAATCGCCCATGGTATACTTCGTCCCACCAAACTGTATAATTCGCTTGTCACTTTAAATGGTCTATAAACAAACAAAACCTAGATCCAAAAATTTTGGATCTATGTCTCTTTGCTTCTTGTTCAAACTAGTAAACCAGCTGAAACTACTCGGAATAAGCTCTAAAATGAGCAGATTTAAAGACCAAAATAAGCTTCCAACTGATAACCACAAACAAGGACAAAATGAGCTCGAAATAAGCCAAGAACAGTAAGCTTAAGGATGAAATGGGCACAAGCAGTTTACCCACCATAAACCAAGACATAAAGCTTAAAAATAAGCTGAAATACAACCCAAAAAAACTGCAAACCACTTTTGATAAAGGACAAAAAGGTTTGAATTTTTTGCCAAGAAAGTCAAGCCAGACAACAACACAATACGTGACAGATTTGATTACACATAAAACCGTGACAGCTCTGAAAGATACGAGACCAACCGGACAAAAAAAAATAAAACCGACCTAAGAACGAAACCGTAATGATGATACCAATTGAAGAATCTAAAGAAACTAAGATCCGATGGTCTTGGAGACTCAAACCAAGTGATAGCCATTATTTTAGAGAGAGAGTAGAGAGAGAAACAAAATATGTAAAATAAGATAGAAAGTGAAATGATACAAAAGCCTCAACCCCTCTATAGAAGCCATAGAGAGGTATTTATACCACTACACATTACATAAGAATCCTATATTGACTATTCTAGTCCCTGTGTGTGGTTATATGGTATACTATGGTAATTTCGTAAATGTCATCACGTAAAGTGAATTCCTAACAAAGCGGATATGTTTAATTATGACAGAATTCTTTGTATCTAGGTCTTAGGAAGAAGTACCGCCTAAGTCTTAAGAATGATATGCCGCCTCGAGATAAGTAATCATTGTACTAAATAAACAAACCAACGTTCTGATTGGATTTATAATGATTAATACAGTTTTCTTATATTTGGCTAGACTGCTTTTTTATCTTCTGTCAATTTGCTTGCGTTTGTTTTAGTGTCTTAAGTTGATTTTAGTCACCGTAAAACTCGTGCCAGTCTCTCAGGCTGAAAAACCCCCCTTATCTGTTAGATTTAGGATTAACATAGGTTTAGCATAGGTTTAACATAGAATAGAATTAACTTAGTTTAGATAACCAAACTATTAATAAATTGAAAGATTGTTTCTCGCTCTTAGTGATCGACGCCCTACTTACCAAGAAACTCCCATCGACCATGTACACTGCCCGTTAAAGTGTTGTTCTTGGTAAAGTCGGCAAAATATAAATTTAAAACTTGAAATATAAATTACAACCACACAACGACACATCAGACCCATAAGAAAATAAAAGAAAATCTGGAGAGAGAAATTTTTGAGAGCAGAAAGGTAAAGAAAGAAAAAGGGTGGAAGATAACTATGAGAAATGTAACCACACCTCCTAACATTGCAGGACGGTGGTTATTATATATAATAAGAGACTTGGACCCCTTGTTGGGTCGTTTGGGTTTTTGGGCCGAATAAGAGAAAAAAAAATAGGCTTTAGCCCGACACTATGCCCAAATTAGCTTGGATTAATTCCCTAAACTACGTTTACATTTACAAGCTTGGAATAATTTAATAACAATCACTTTACTAAAAACAAGGCTAATAATCATAGAGACCATCGTGATGATGATACTCGTCCTGAGGAGAGAGTAGTGCAAAAAGACAAAAGATGTTTGAGTTTGGAACATATACAGCAGGTGAATCTTCGTCATATCAAGCAATGTATGAATCCACTCCTTTTGGTTCAGGTAATTAATAAGAGCTAGAAGATTTTGATGCATGGCTAAATGAACAAGGCATTGATGATGATGAAGTTCCTACTAAAGAAGTATCACCAGAACTATTGGTTGAAGTGTTTGAGAAAGAAATGACATATGATGATATTCAAATAATGTAGAATGCTATCAACAACATGATGAGAGATCGATGTAATTCAGGTGAAGAACATCAATACCATCTTGATTAAATGAAAAGGACATGGAAATGAGATTGTTGTGAAGCTCGAGAAGAAGTTTGGAAGAAGATGATTAAAGTAACTCCAGTACTTGTGTATCTCAGATTGGGGCAAATATATCCAAAGATCCCACCATTAAGCTTGGTAATCAAGATCTCTTTTATGTGAAGATTGGTAACTCATAAACAGGAAGTATTTGTCCTTTCACTACAATAAGATTCATGTTGTTCCATTTCTAGAAGATGGCCTTGAGGAATGAACACCAGATGGGTGAAAAATACTATCAAAGGGTTTAATCTCTATGCAAGATACGTTGTTGATCATTGGAAAAGTCTGTGGGCACAGCAAGATCACATCAGAAGGAAACAAAAGAAAAGAGACAATCCTGATAAACTTCACTCTGATGTAAAGATTGCTGAAGTGGTTAGAGTTTAGTTTGATCAAGGTTAGGGACCAGAATACATGACAAAGATTATGGTTAAAAGGGTTAACGGTGAATACTCAAAGTTTGCAGAATCAGATTACATGTATCTTCACAAGAACGACATTGAAGATGTACCTGATGTGCATTAACGGAATAATCAAGTATTACAGGCAGACGGGGTTGTTGAGATCATTGATTCTCTTCATCAGAAGTTGTGTTTATTGGGAAAGAATTCATGATTATCAGCTGGGCATGGAAAGTTATCAGCAAAAAGTCAATCTTACTGCACCGGCTTATACATTTCAAGGAATCAAAAAAGAGAAACTGATGACCATTACTTTTGAACCGGTAGTTGGTTTGATCTATGAAAACAGCAAGAAGGAGAAGAGGGTGATGGTGATCAAAGAAATTCTAAAGTTTTGTTATGCGACATTGAAAAGAGTGTTGGAGAAGGTGAAGAAGTTCAACATGGATGTAAAGCATGGTTATGCTGACCCAAATCTCAGCGATGAAGATGCAGATTACATGGATTTCTATGAAGAGTACATTAAAGAGCGTTTAAAGCATCAGAATCAGATGAGACGTTAGGAAATCTATGTGAATGGAATACCACTTGAGCCAAGGAATGAATGTCTAGAATAATCAACCCTTGTGGGAGATTGTTAGGTGTAAAAGTGTTAATTATTGATACTTAAAGGGTTTATTTACTTTATATGTTGTTTAGACTTTATTTCATGTTTAAAGTAGTAAAGGTAAAAATGTTAAGTGAGATTAGTTAAAATATATCACTTAACAAAGATAAGAAGGGTAGTTTAGTAAATAAAGGAAAGTGTGCTTAACACACTACAAATACCCCTTCATTAGATGAATGGGTTAATGCTTGACAATTGTATTCTCTCCCTCCCTCATTTCTTCTTCTTCTTTTATAAAATTAAAAATTAGTGAAAGTCTTGTCTTCCTCTCTTACTATCTCTATATTCCTAAACCGCTATTAAGTGTAATTCGATATTTACAGACCTAACATTCATGACAAAATTCTTTTAAGGGTGGAAGACTGTGACAACAAACATTTTTCAAGGTTAATATTTAACTATTAACTTGAAATATTTTATTGAACGTATACGTGCTTGGTTTAAACTATAATCGGGAAGTTATCATGCGTACTATGGAAAACGTCTTTCCACGCACAACAACTCTAGACTAAGTTTATTCTACACATAACAAGTATGTTATGATCATCATGAGCATATTTTACAATTCATATGCATACGATTTTTCTAAAACTTTTACGTAAGTCACGTAAACTTGCATTTTGATACATGCATGCATGCACAACTTACCCAATACCCCACTACCCTCACTTATACACTATAACACTTATATTTATCAAATTTTAAAAAAAATTCCCCCTCTTAGGCATCTAGAAACCGGCCCCAACAAATGTGGTAACCAAGACCATACTTTCCTCTCTTGAAATACTCCATAACCCTTTTCCTTGATAAGGTTTAATAAGCCAAGTAAGAATCACATGTAACCCCCCCCCCCTCCTATGCCTTGTTTGACCGGCCTCATGCCTCACATGAGCACCCCTTGCCATACTTGATCATACACACCCTTGTGAGTCATAATATACCATGCAAAGTTACCCAAAAATGCATTTACAAAAAGGAAGTCATATGACTAGTTATTTCCACCACTCAAAGCACACACTATCTCTTGGTTCTCTCTCAAACCTCATGGCTAAAACAAGCTGGAAACAAGGGTTTTCAAAAGTTATATTAAGCGTTCTTGCAAGGATTTGAGCTTGGGTAAATTTTAGCTAAGGTTTGGAAGGGTAAAAGCTACTTGTTCATACAAAATCATCCACATCATTGTAAGTATCATATTTTTATGTTTTCATACATTTTATACATCTCATATATGATTTATATCACCTACATATGCTTTTTGTATAAGAAGAATGGATTTAAACATTTTTTACAAACACTAAACTAGTGTAGTTTTTCGTATCACCTTGTGTGCTCGTGATGGTAACTCTAGGGTAATCTATTGGAAAATATCTTTTAAAAGTCTTTTAATATAGTGTGTTAGCTAAATTTCTAGAGGTGCCCAAAAGGATTTGGATTCGTTTATATTTTTGAATGATTTTTGCAAGATTAGTGGTACAGATTTGAGTTTTGAACTTTGGACATAATTATGAGGACCTTAAGAGTAGTTTGACATTTTGAGCCTTTTGAAGTTTTTGTAGATAAGACTTTAACTTAAACTCAGCGAGTTGAATCAAGCCAAAAGGATAAATATTGAGTGAGTTATGGCCGAAACAAAATTGGCAAAACATTTTGTCCCGAAAACAGCAGTACCTTTTGTGTCTTGTAAGGCACATATGGACCATTTAAAAGTTGATTCACTTTATGAGGCTTATATTTTTGGAAAGATAACTCAAAAGCCTTCAACCTAGGCTTTTGAAACGCCTTATTTTAGTAGAAAAAGAGTAAGATACGGCCCTGTGAAGTCGAGAAAACACTTGTTTCAACAACTATTTTTAGGATACTTTTTTTGTAAACTAGTTTTTAAGGTATGATTTGAACTTGGAAAACCTTAGACACAAGTATATAAGGGTGATAAAAATATTTATAAAACTCATATGCATTTGGCACACTCATATTGTAAACCTAAAGCGTCTCGTTATTTAATTAGGTCGCGGTTAGGACTCGAGCTATATTTGAACTTGTGTTATTTTCCCGCTGTATTACTTGACTTGAGGTGAGTTTCATAGCCCCACTTTTACATGGTTTATACTTGTTTTGAAACACTTGGGGTGAGATACATTGCTTGCTTTTAAATATGGACACAAGTACATTTAAACTATTGCGGATTAGCCTAAGTACCGTTACCCACTTGGCCCACTATCATGAACCGTTAATTACTTTTTGTAAGCACGATTGTTGTAAATAGATCTATTGGGTTGACACCCCCGACCGAGTAAGTAGCGCTTACTTGACCAAGGGTATTGGTCAAACGGATGTATATCTTTCGGGAAACTCTAGGTGGTGTTGGGTTGGACACCTACCGGGAAACTACTTGTAACAACATGAAACGTCAGCCTTAGTTTCGGTGTCATGAGCTTAGTGCAATCGTAATAACTTCTTTTTATATGATATTGTATGTGTTACGATAGTCATACATATTAAAATATTGTGGTACACACTTATATTTACTTAAACATATGAACTCACCAACATCATCGTTGACGATTTAAGCATGTATTTCTCAAGTTCGTGAATTGCATGGCTAGCTTGGTGGAGTCGCATCTACGAAGTCTTTTCCTGCATAACTATGATCATTTGGATGTCATTCAAACTATTTATCATTTTGTATTGAAACTATTAATTGTACTTGGTTGAAAACTCTGTTTATTTTAAATGTATCAAATGGTCACCTTTTAAATGACTCATATAAATGTCGTTTTTTATATTTTGTGTTCATGTGCTATGAAGTCATCATCTCCGGTTATATTTCCGCTGCGATATTTTGAGGATGTGACAGTATGTTACTTAAGCATGACAACTTCAATTTTGGAAACAGTATGTATGTTTGTAAGATTATTGCCACGAAGACATTCAAGGGTATTTCAAAAGTAAAGAGTTCTAAGGCAAAGATTTTTCACGCTGGTCATGGAAGTATTGTTTATATTCAAAAACACGCTAGTCATGTATGTTTGTAAGATCATGTATATTAAAAACATCTATTTATAAAGATAACTTTGTATTAAAATGGTTCTTATTGTGTTCTTGATGCACGAACTCACAAAGTTGAACAAAAGCGCAAATATAATCTTGTAGTATTATACATTAGTTACAAAGTTAAAAATATAATCAACAAATGGAACCATCCTACTCACCATTGTTGACCAAATATTTAAGCATTTGACTTATGTAGCTTTACACAGCTGGATCAACTCATTAAAACCTCTATATCCAGTTTGCTCATCCAATCAGCTTACACTACTTGTATATTTTAGTAGTTCTTACCTACTGTAATATTTTCAAGTTGACATAAAAAGTTAAAAAGTAGAGCAAATAAGGAGTTTCATATTTTACGTGCGTATATTGGTCGTAGAAAGTTACGACAAGTATGAAATATGCACCTTTATATCATTTTAATTGTTGTAAACTTTATTCCCCAATGAGATCATGGGGGGTATGGGACTAATTAGTATTGGGTACTAAAAAAATGAATAATCTTATCTCAAACTTTTAGATCAAAAGATATTAATTGTATTGGTCTCTCCACCAAAAATATCGAATTTTGTTGGTATTTCATTTTCTTGTGTACTAGTTTTAATCCCCGTGCACGCACGGGGCTTGTACATTATGTTTTTTAAATATATTTATAATTTTTATTTTTTCTGTTTTATAAGTTATGAAAGTTTAAAGGGTTATTTGTTTTTTTTCTTTATCAGATTTCTCCACCAAAATAATGCCAATTTTAGAAGTATTTAAGCTTTTTAATTAAACATATATTCAAAAATTATAAAAAAATTTGAAGCATCATACCTAATAAAGAAATATTCTTTTTTTTTAAATGCAAAAGTCTTAACTTTTCGTTTTCCTTTACTAAGGAAAAAATATTTTCCTTTACTAAGGAAAAGATATTGTTATGGCATTTAAATGATAATATCGCTGTATCAATAATCGTATATGCTAATGAAACTTGAAGTAATTGTAAGAGATTTTTGTAATCAATGTAAAATCATAATACAAATAACATGTACCTTAGATCACTTATTTGAGAAGTTTATTGTATAAACAAACATCAAGGTAACCTTAAGAAAAAATTTGCATTTTGAGCAAAGACCAAACATAGCTTGTACATGATTGAAGAACATCAAACAATGCTTTTCTTTCTTTTGAATTAGTGAGTGGCAACTTTCACTCCACTATTCAGTTATATAAATCCAAACAAGTTGTTTCTTGCTACTTGTTTTCTTGCTTTTAAATTAATTATTGTCAATGTTAGTCAATAAATATATGCCATATACACCTCTCGTATACAATCTATCCACTATGTCAAAACTTTAAATTAAACAACGCGCATTCTTAACTCAAATAAACATGCACCCCACTCATCCCACATATATAAATAGTCTCTCAAGACTTGATTCAAATTCATCTTTTACACAATCTCCAAAATGCATTCAAAAATCACAATCTTAGCTTCATGTCTTGTAATCATCTCCACCTTAATCAATCCATGTTCCGCCACTATTCCTCGACGACTAGCCGAAGTTCAAACCCCGGCAACAGTCCTAACATACCACAAGGGCTCAATCCTTCATGGAAACATCACTGTTAACCTTCTATGGTATGGCAAGTTTTCGCCACTTCAAAAGGCTACGATCATCGACTTTTTGAAGTCCCTTAACACTCGTATTGCACCTACGCCTTCTGCTGCTTCGTGGTGGCAAACTACTAGCAAATACAAAGGTGGATCAAGGAGTATACATGTTGGGAAACAAATTGTGGACGAGAATTGCACACGTGGAAAATCGCTCAAAGATTGGGATCTCATTTCTTTGGCTTCTAAAGCTAGAGGGCATAACGTCATAAGCGTTGTCCTAACCGCCGCTGATGTAGGTGTTTCGGGCTTTTGCATGAATAGATGTGGGAGCCATGGAACAACTAGGATTAATAAAGGACATAATTTTGCGTACGCATGGGTGGGTAACTCAGGCACCCAGTGTCCAGGCCAATGTGCATGGCCTTTCGCTCAGCCCATGTTTGGCCCAAAAATGCCACCATTCGTCGCGCCCAATGGTGACATTGGAGTCGCTGGGGTGATAATCAACTTGGCGACTGTTTTAGCTGGGACCGTGACAAACCCATTCGATGGTGGGTATTATCAGGGTCCTTCAACTGCTCCATTAGAGGCAGTTACGGCCTGTACGGGTATATTCGGGTCGGGTTCCTTCCCCGGGTACCCGGGAACAGTTTTAACGGATAAACGAACCAAGGTTAATTACAATGCGCATGGTGTCAATAATCGTAAGTATTTGCTGCCTGCTATGTGGGACCCAAAGACTTCAACGTGCAAGACACTCGTGTGATCAATGAGTGGATAATTATAAGGATGATCCATGTCATGATATATATGACATGTCAAACAAATACATGTAATTTAAATACTACAATTTGTATTATTTTTTGTCTTTATTGATTTCAATTTACAAATAAATACTATACTTTTTATTCTTTTGATATGACATATGAAATGAAACATGTAAAATTGATCTATTATACATTTGAGGGCTCCATTTTACTTTTGTCAAGCCATAGTTTACACGTTTGATGGATAAATGAACATTCTTTTGTTAAACTCTTGCCGTAGCAACACAAAGGGGTTGTTTCTTTTTTTTCTTGTCTGGAAATAGTTCCTGTCTAGATTAATAATCTTGTTTGGAAATAATCCTGTTTGAAAATAATCTTTTATGAAAATATTCTGTTTCTTTTTCATCCTGAATGAGAATCTAAAAAACATAAATGGCTGATTTACCCTTGTTTTTAAAATCACAGATAGAGCAATGATCTCGTATTGAAAATCAAAAGAATCAAAAATCAAGTATAAATGATACATAATCAAACTTCAATTACTACAAATTTCCAAAAACTTAAGACAAGTCCATCTAAATAGGGAATTTAAAGGAGAAAAAACCCGTAACATTTATGCAGTTTTATACATATACAAAGATGATGTAATGAAGTCGACATAAAAAAACATGTTGGAGGGATCAAAAGAGTAGAGACGATAATTCAGTGTGATACAAGATCCTGGATGGAAACAACCTTCTTTTTAGCACCCTTTTAGAAACAGTATTTACTTTCGTATTAAGCAAAAAAGAAACAATATTTTTCCTGATTGCATTAAGAAATTTTTTCATCTAGGATATTAAGCAAAAAAGAAACACCTCCTTTAATATACATACATAACCATTAAGATTGATAGAAAAAGTATATTGTCTTTAAGCTACAATCACTTGATGGCATACAATGAAAGTTCAAGAACGATAGAACAACGTTACATATACAAATAATTTAGGGCTAACGACTTAAAAAGTCATCTAACTTGTTCATTTTTACCGTTCTGTGTAGCCATCTTTTTTTTCCCTATTAAATCACTAAACCTTGTGATTTCGTACATTGTGTGTAGCGGTGACCTGCTGGAGCAGGTTAAGCTAACGATCGTTAGGTTTTTTTTGCAACGTTAGTCCTTTATACTAACGATCGTTTATAATTAACCGAAATTTTGATTTTTTAAAAAACGTTTTTATCTTATTATATTTAAAATTTATACACGCTTTTTTACACACTTTTAATTTAACTTTTTTACACGTTTTTTACACACGTTTTTATATAAGTTTTTATATACGTTTTTACACACGTTTTTAATTTAACTTTTTTTACACTTTTAATTTAACTTTTTTTACACGTTTTTATATACGTTTTTTACACTTTTAATTTAACTTTTTACACGTTTTTTACACACGTTTTTATATACAGTTGTTGAAAGAGTTTGGGTTTTTTGATTTTTGAGTATGTTGACTCATAAGGCTGGATGGAGTGGTGCACTCCCACTCACCTTACACGTCAGCGCCACATCATAAATTAACACTCACCTTACATACCAAACCCACCTTACACATCACTTTTTTATTTAATTACTTTCATTCATAAATTAAAAACGTAAACGTACAAAATAAAAAAAACATAGACTAAATTAAAAACTTTTATTTATTGATTAAAAACATTACATAATAATAAAAACATTACGTTAAAACATTACATTTAACCACTGCCACTTTCACTTTCAGGAACCGTATTTTTACGGAAAACTTTAACTACGTTTCTCATTGTAATGTTAAGGTAATGCATTGATGGTTTAGGAGAAAAAACTAAAATCTTAGCAAGTATCAAAGCATCTCCTACAGTAATATCCTTTTCATAACCACCATCATAAATGACTTTGTGATGTATTGTTTCAGGTATTGTACCTGAGAGATCTTTCATAGTCACTGTGAGATCACCAATCACATTCGGAGAACAAGACTTGATTATTGCAACAACTTGGTCAAGTTTCTCATTGTTGAAAAAAGTTCTTTATGTCTCCTAAACAACCACTCACAATGCCACCATTAGCATTCACATAGTCAGTGGCGCTAACCCACTGCCCACTCTTAAAATCCTCATCTTCACCCACATCCTCAACAACTTTCTTCATATATTCTTGTGTGGATTTTACAGCCCCATCCCAACCAAGAAGAATATCCGTTTGTTTAAGCAGTTTGTCTTGTTGGACAATACCCGCAGGACCGGGTATTATCCTAACTGGCTTTTGGGTTGAGAGGGATATTTCAACACGTGTGCTGCTAGAGGGACGGAGAACGGGTGTTAATCGAAGATCGGAATCATCTATATCAAGACTGAGTTCCCATTGATCATCTTGATATTGAGATCGGAATCCATTTGAGAGAGTTGGATAAGAAGTTGGATAAGAAGTTGTGTGGTAAAAGGGTATTTATAAGAGAAAAGTAGCCGTTGAAATTTAAAAGCATGTGTAAAAACGTGTCTAAACACAAGTGTGTGTAAATACACGCGTGTATAAAAGCGTGTGTAAAAACGTGTAAAAAAAAGTGTGTATAAAGACGTATATAAAAATGTGCATAAAAGTATGTGTATAAAAACATGTACAAAAACGCATGTATAAAAACGTGTGTATAAAAACGTGTATAAAAAAGTGCATAAAAATATATGTATTAAAATGTGTGTATAAAAAAGTATGTAAAAACGTGTGTATAAAAAGGTAAATAAGGGTGTTTAAAACGCACTTTAAAAAGTTTATAAAAACGTGTAGAATTATCGTTGCATAAAAATGTGTGTAAAAAGTATATAAAACGTGTAAAATGTGTTAAAAGGTTAAATTAAAGTGTGAAAAAATGTTTCATTAAAAAATTGTAAGAAATAGGTTAAATTAAAAAAAGTGGATGTAAAAAATGTATCATAAAAACGTTATATAAAAATTTGTGTAAAAAATGTTAAAAATTAAAAGTTGTATAAAAAATGTTGGTGTAAACGTATAAAAACGTGTGAAAATAAGTGTGTAAAAATAACGTGGTAAAAATGTTAAAAAAACAGTGTAAATCAAATAGTTGTAAATTGTGTAATACAAAGTGGTCAGATTATGGTAATAAAAAATGTGTAAAAAAGGTGTATAAAAACGTGTAAAAACGTGTATAAAAACGTGTAAAAAATGTAAAAAAAATGTAAAAAAACGTGTAAAATAAGTGTAAAAAATATGTAAAAAACGTGTATAAATTAAAAAAATAATAAGATAAAAACGTTTTTTTAAAAATTAAAATTTTAATTAATTATAAACGATCGTTAGTATAAAAGACTAACGTTACAAAAAAAACCTAATGATCGTTAGCTTAACCTGCTCCAGCAGGTCAAGCAGGTCACCGCTACAGACAATGTACCCAATCTCCATCTCCGATCAACACCCAATCCTCATCACCGATTACCTCGTGGGTATAGGGGTTTGCAATATGGGAGATACACGTTCCAAGGAGGATGATGTGAGTAAGATCTCTACATCCATTTTCATTACTAATTTTCCTGATAAGTTTTCCGCTAAGGATCTTTAGGAGGCTTGTATGCAATATGGGAGGGTCGTTGATTCCTATATTCCAAATAGAAGGACCAAGTCTGGTAAAAGGTTTGGGTTTGTTCGATTTGTTAAGGCCTTTGACGTGGATCGTTTGATTAATAACCTGTGCACTATATGGATTGGTAGTTTTAAGATTCATGCAAACATTGCTAAGTTCCAGAGATTGCCCCTTACCAAGAACTATTCACAGTCCACAAAACAAACTCAATTCAATTCAGGAGAAATTAAGAAAGACTCATGTGTCAATAGGAATTCTTATTCTTATTCTAAGGTTGTTCAAGCAGGAAGTGATCGCCAACATGTGAAGGATGATAAACCGGCTATAGTACTTGATGATTCTTGCCTTAATTATAGCGACTACTCCTTAGCAGTGATGGGCAAAGTTAAAGAATTTGGCTTAATGTCGAATTTGAAATTGGTATTAGCGAATGAAGGTTTTGTTAACATACAGCTGAAATACCTGGGAGGATATTGGGTGATGATCGAATTTTTTTCCAAGGACTCTAAAGAGAAGTTTATGGCTAATGTGGGTGTTAGTTCCTGGTTCTCAACGATTCAGCAAGCATCAAATGCCTTTTATGTGGATGAGCGTGTCACATGGGTTGATATTGAGGGTATACCTTTAAAGGTATGGTCCAAAAATACCTTTGAGCGAATAGTATTCAAATGGGGCGAGTTAATATATATTGATGATCAGAAGGACATGTGTTTTCATTGAAAAAGGATTTGCATCAAAACGAAATCTGCTGAGAACATTTCTGAATCATTTAAAATCATTGTTCATGGAAAAGTGTTATGGGTTCGTGCTAAAGAAGTAGATGGTTGGGTTCCTGACATTGTGGAGGAGGAAGAAAGTGACATCGACACTGATGAAGAAACTATGGATGGAGGGATACAGGAGAAGAAACAGAGAATCATAAACATGCTACTATGGAAGGCGATAGTGATGTAGAAGAGGTCCTAGATACTATTTTTGAGAATGTACAATCTACAAATCACCTGAAGGAAGAACTAAATGACGGCCAAAATGATATTCGCTCAGAAGATCCTTTTAACATTTATGGGATTCTTAACAAGAAAAAGCTGAATAATAACGGAGGCACTAGCTAGGGTGATAATCCTAAATACCCCCCAGGATTCACTCCCTTAGGGTCTACTGATGTTCTATCTAATGGGGGTGCTAAGCTAAATGGGGATGGGAAAAACATAAACAGAACAATAAGTAACTTAAAGGAAGACATGGAAGAATCAGTTTGTTCAGGTCATATTAAACAAAATGAGATTCCTCGTTCTAGAGGCTCAATCTTACAGGTTATGGACGATTTGGTGAAAGTAGGGCAAACTATGGGATACAAAATGGAGGGGTGTATGAAAAACATTAAAGAAATTATTGGATTTCAAGGAGTGACTGAAATTCCTCGATGAATTTAATATCTCTAAATATTCAAGGTCTTGCCCAAAAGGCCAAGAAAAATTGGGTAAAGGAGCTATGTACCAAGAACAAGGTGAATTTTGTGTCGTTGCAAGAAACCAAAATGGAGATGATTGATCTTTTCATCATTAAAACGTGTTGGGGTAACCTTAATTTTGATTACGCTTATAGTCCTTCAGTAGGTAATTCGGCGGGTATTCTTTGTGTTTGGGATCCAAATGTGTTTTGAAAATCTAATGCCACCATCTCCGATTATTTCCTTATGATAAGAGGGGAATGGATTTCAAATAGTAAGAAAATACTTATTATCGCTGTTTATGCACCTCAAGAGTTATCAGAAAAGATGATGCTTTGGGATTACTTATTGCTTATGATTAATAATTGGAAAGGCGATGTCATTATTATGGGAGACTTTAATGAAGTTCGTAGGAACGAGGAGAGGTTTGGTTCTGTGTTCAATGCTCGCGGTGCTAATATTTTTAACAGATTCATTTCAAATGCAGGTTTGGAGGAGGTCCCCCTTGGTGGGAGCTATTTTACATGGTGTCATAAATCGGCTACTAAAATGAGTAAACTTGATCGGTTCTTAATTTCTGAAGGTTTAATGATGGCATGCCCTGGTATATCAGCTATCACTCTTGATCGCTATCTATCTGATCATCGACCGATTCTGCTACGTGAGTCTCATGCCAATTACGGTCCTGTCCCTTTTCGCTTCTTCCATTCTTGGTTTGAATTAGAGGGTTTTGACAGCTTTGTGGAAACAACATGGAACGATATTCAAATTCATGAACCAAATGCTATGCGTAAATTACTTAAAAAAATGAAGTACCTAAAAGAGCAGATTCGTATATGGATTCAGGTCAAGAAAGAATACGCTAGAAATCATAAGAAGAATCTTAAAGAAGAGCTCGCAACTATTGACGTTCTACTTGATAAGGGAGAGGGTATAACAGAAATTCTTGATAAACGATCACTTGTCCTAAACTCTATTCATGATGTTGATAAATTAGAAGAGATAGAGGTAGCTTAGAAAGCAAAGATCAAGTGGGCGATTGAGGGTGATGAGAATTCCAAATATTATCATGGTATCCTTAAGAAAAAAGAAGTCAACTTGCTATACGTGGGATTTTGGTAGATGGTATATGGGTTGAAGATCTTGATTCGGTTAAAAGTGAGTTCCTATCTCATTTTAAAAATAGGTTCGATCAGCCTAGTTTTACTCGCATTCATTTAGACTCGGAATTTCCCAATAAATTGTCGGGTGAACAACAGGCTGGTCTTGAAACCAATGTGACTCGTGATGAAATTAAAAGGGCAGTATGGTACTGTGGGGTAGACAAATCTCCCGGCCCAGACGGCTTCACATTCGGATTTTACCGTAGATATTGGAATAGCATTGAGAATGACGTCGTGGAGGCAGTGCATTATTTCTTCTAGTATGGGGTTTTCCCTAAAGGTGGCAACCCATGTTTTATCGCTCTAATTCCAAAGTCACATGATGCTAACATGGTAAAAGACTTCAGACCTATCACTCTTATCGGGAGCTTGTACAAGATTATTACCAAGATCTTGGCTAATCGTCTACTGGTTGTTTTAGGAGACTTGGTTAACGATGTTCAATCGGCGTTCATCGCCAATAGGCAAATTCTGAATGGCCCTTTTATCTTAAACGAGGTTGTACAGTGGTGTAAGAGAAAGAAGAAACAATCTATGATATTTAAAGTAGACTTTGAAAAGGCGTACGATTCGGTCCGGTGGGATTATCTAGATGATGTTCTAAATAAATTTGGCTTCGATGAGAAATGGCGGGGTTGGATCCAAAGTTGCCTAATTTCCTCTAGAGGCTCGATTATGGTTAATGGTAGTCCTACCCGCGAATTCCAGTTACATAAGGGCCTTAAGCAGGGTGACCCCTTATCCCCCTTTTTGTTTATCCTTATCATGGAAAGTCTTCATATCTCAGTTCAACGGGTGGTAGATACAGGTATGCTTAGAGGTATCACATTGGGCCCATCACTTCAAATTTCCCATTTATTTTACGTCGACGATGCTGTGTTCATGGGACAGTGGAGCGAGTTAAATATTGATACTATTACGCAGATGTTGGCTTGCTTTTACCGCGCCTTAGGCTTACGTATAAATATGAACAAAAGTAAACTAATGGGGATTTATGTGGATTCTTATAAAGTAGACCAGGCCGCAACTAAGATTGGTTGTGCTACTCTTACGGCTCCTTTTTCTTACTTAGGATCGACGGTTGGGGGTAATATGTCTCAGATTAAGTCGTGGGACGAGATTATTATGAAGGTTGAAGCTCGCCTTTCAAAATGGAAGATGAAAACGCTTTCCATAGGTGGGAGGCTTACGCTTCTCAAATCGGTATTAGGTTTGATTCCTATTTATCACATGTCGATTTTCAAAGTTCCCAAGATGGTTCTTAGAAAATTAGAATCCATTAGATGTCGTTTTTTCCATGGGATCGAAAATAACGAAAGGAAACCGATATGGGTGAAATGGAATAAAGTTTTGGCGTCTAAAGAAAGAGGAGGTCTTGGTGTTTCGAGTCTCTTTGCTCTTAATAGAGCCCTTCTGTTTAAATGGGTTTGGCGGTTCCGGTCTCAAAATGATTCTTTATGGGCAAGGGTTATTAGAGGTATTCATGGGGATGATGGTAAGCTCGGTGCGACAGTTACTCACCATCATTCATCTATTTGGTTAGATATTATTCAGGAAGTGGATTCGTTAAAGCGCCAAGGTATGGATCTGGTTGGTTTTATTAGGAAGAAGGTGGGAGATGGGAATGGTACCTTGTTTTGGGAGGATACCTGGAAGGGTGATGTTGCTTTTAAAGTTCTTTATCCTCGTATATATGCTTTGGATTCCGCCAAGTCTGTTTCTGTAGCATCGAAGTTATCTCAGAATTCTATTACTCGCTCTTTTCGTAGAGATCCTAGGGGGGGTACAGAACAGTCTCAATTTAATGCTCTAATGCAGATCATTGATGGTATTACCCTGGCTGATATGTCGGATAGGTGGGTGTGGGTAATGGAAGGTTCTGGTGAGTTTTCTGTGGCTTCTACTAGAAGACTCATTGACAAGTATTTTCTTCCTGATGTTACTACTAAAACTAGATGGATTACCGGTGTGCCAATTAAAGTCAATATTCACGCTTGGAGAGTGAAGTTAGATTGTTTACCTACTAGACTTAACATTTCAAAACGAGGTATGCTCATTGACTCTATTCTATGTCCTTCTTGTAATATTGCTATTGAATCTTCGAACCACGCCTTTTTCGAATGTAATATTGCTAAAGAGGTGTTTCGTAAGATTACTCGATGGTGGGATATTTCTTGTATGGAGGTGTCTTGTTATGAAGATTGGTTAACATGGCTCCTGAACCTTCCTCTACATTCAAAGCATAAGCATCTTCTTGAAGGTGTGTGTTACATTTCATGGTGGCTTATATGGATTTTTCGCAACAAATCTATATTTGGTTCGGATCCTCCTTTGAAATCATCGTTGTTTGATGATGTCGTGGCTCGTTCATTTATTTGGTGTCGTTATAGATGTAAAATTTCCTTTAGTTGGATAGATTGGCTTAAAAACCCTCATCTTATATCTTTGTAATTTCTAGCTCCTTGCTAGTGTTTTTTAATAAAATTCCGCCGTTAAAAAAAAACCGCGAAAACCCACATTAATTATATAAGTCATACGTGATGGTGCGGTGGGGTTAAAAACCGCAAAAACCGCAAAAAAACCGCAAAACCGAAACAGCCAACCGTGGTGCGGTTCGGTTTTCATTTTTGTAGAAACCGCAAGTGCGGTTGCGGTTTGATTTTAGTCAAAAACCGCACCAAACCGCACCATGCTCACCCCTAATTTGGATTACCAAACTCCATATTTAAAAATAAAATAAAATGCAAATGTCATAAAATGCTACCAATATCACCTCTACAATCAATAACCGTATCTTAAAATTAATCGTAAAATGATTTTGAACAATGTTATGTAGTCTTTACCTTTTTAAATCACAGCACATATGAAAAGAGTTACCGTAATCATTTATAGCAAGATTTCACCATCTAGAGATCTAATCTCAAAAGGTAGAGGTTATACAATTTTTGGGTAAAAAAAAAGAAAAGGAAAAAAGTAGAGGTTATACATTCTTATGTGGATATTGGTTTTTTCAATTATTTTGGTAAATTTTTAAATTTTGATTTTTATTATAAAACTATAAAACTTGAAAAAAATATAAAGTTTAAAAACTCAAAAATATAGAAACTGTATTATTAAAAATGGCTTGAGAGAAGTGCCATTAACGGGAGGCGTTTAGTTCACTGAAATTTGATGTAATTGTAATCTAGATTACATTACGTAGCATGTTTGGTTTGCAGATTAAAGGGAATATTAATTCAGATTACATTACGTAGTCTGCTGAGTTTCCGTTGTAATTATAATTCAATCACTCCAATTACATCAAATGAGAGAATTCAGATTAAATAAGAGGTTGGGTAATGTTTTGAATTACGTTGTAATTCAAAAAAAATTGCTTTAAAATATCGATATTTATAAACTATTATTATTATTATTAGTAAATATTTTATTATAATTATCAATAATTATTATTTTATCATTATTATTATTATTAAATATTTATTAATTTTATTATTATCACAATATTATTATTATTATTATAGTTATTATTATTATAGTTATTATTAGGGCAAATCGCATAAAAAGGTACCCATCTTAGGTTCAATGTCAATTAAAGGTACCCATCTTTTTTTTTCTCAATTTAAGGTACCCGACTTGTTTTTGTTTGCAATGCTGGGAAAATATTACCTGCTAGACAGGTTGCCGGTAACACTTACATAAGACTTTTATATAACTTAAAAAAAGTCATCTTTTTTTCATTTTAAACGTCTCAAAGTCAACCCCTAATTGAAACCCTAATCCTTTCCAAATACAAATCAACGGATCATAGGCAATCCCTAATTCAAACTTGGATTATTGATGAATAAGGTACCATAATCCCTAATTTGTTAAAATCCCTAATTTATAAAAAACCCTAATTTGTTGAAATCCCTAATTTGCTGTGTATGTTGGTTTGCAGGATGAAGGCTTCATCTTCAAAGATTATACTTACAATGGATGTTCATTACAATGGTCATTTCACTCGTAATCCAGTGACGTATGCAAAAGGTACAAAGCTCACCTTGCATAATATCGAAGTTAGTAGATTCAAATTTGAAGACCTGTTTGAATATGTTAGATCAACAATTGATAGCATAGTTACTGAGATATATTACAACCAACCAAATCAGTCTTTAGAAAAAGGACTTACTATACTTAGGTGTGATGATGATTTGAAAGAATTTGTGAAGTTAGGCTCTAAACATGATGGTAGAATTAGCTTGTATGTTGTTCATAGCTTAGAAGGTGGGATAGACAATGAAGAAGAAGATAATTGTTGGATAGAAAATGATAGGGATAAAGAATTAGCTGATAGTGATGCTGATAGTGATGCTAATAGTGATGCTGATAGTGATGTTAATAGTGATGCTGATAGTGTTGCATCAGTTGATCACTTATCAGAGGGTGAAGAGGAGTTGAGACAAGTTATACTAAAAAAAGCTAAGTCTAAAATCAGTAAAGAAAGCTTAGATGATTTTGATTTTAATGTTCCTCTAGAAAATGACCATGAAGAAGAGGCTGGAAAAGAGTTTAATCCAATGTTCTCAAATGTAGAAAGTCAAGAAGGGGGAAACTATGTTGAGCCTGATGTAGAAAGTGATAGAGATATGCCTAGAGGGGATTCAGATGATGAAATGAATGACACATATAAGTGGATTATACATGATCCTAATACACACTATGCCTAGAGGGGATTCAGATGATGAAATGAATGACACATATAAGTGGATTATACATGATCCTAATACACACTGGAAGCTACAAAAACCTATCTTGGGTGAGAGATATGATAACTTTGACCAATTGAAAGATTGCTTGATTTTCTATTCAGTTGCTAATGGGTATCAATTATGGTATGAAAAGAGTGACAGTAAAAAGTTGTTAGTTAAATGTGGTTTAGATCAAAAGAAAAAGAAGGGTGAGACTGTTGATCCAAGCAAACCTAAGTGTCCATTTAATATGAGAGCAGTCAAGATGAGGGATGAGAACACAGTTCATATAAGAAGTTTAAAAGATAAACATACATGTACTAGGCAGTATTACTTGGGTTCTTTAATAACTTCGAAGTGGATTGCTCAAAGGTTTGAAGATAAGCTAAGGATGAATCCTGACATGAAGGTTGTTGATCTCCAAGAATATGTAATGAAAAAATATAGAGTTAAGGTATCTCATCACCAATGTAACAGGGCAAAAAGAATGGCACTTTATCAACTTAAGCAAAATGTTAGCACTCAATATGACAGACTAGTTGATTATTGTTATGAACTAAAAAGATCTAATCCTGGCACCACTGTTGGAATGCAAGTGGATCCTTTGGCAGATGGAAAACATATGTTCAATAGTTATTATGTATGTATACAACAGTTAAAAGAAGGATGGAAAGTAGGGTGTAGGAAAATCATAGGTATAGATGGTTGTTTTTTGAAAGGAATATGTCAAGGTGAGTTGTTGGCAGCAGTTGGAAGGGATGCCAACAACCAAATTTACCCAATTGCATGGGCAGTGGTACAGGTTGAGAACACAGAGAATTGGGAATGGTTTCTTCAGCATCTAAGACAAGATCTAGACTTAAAGGATGGAACTGGAGTGGCACTGATATCTGATGGACATAAGGTAATACTTATTCCTTATAATCATAGTTTTTTATACCTTATATATATTCTGCTTATAACTTTTCAATGCATTTGAATCAGGGTATAATACAAGCTGTCAAGAGAGTAGTACCAAATGTGGAGCATAGGTTATGTGCTAGACATATCTATGCTAACTTCTGCAAGAAATATGGTGGAGTAGTGTTTAGGAACCTTTTTTGGGCAGCATAAAAAACAACCAACCATGATAAGTGGGTGCACATAATGGGACAACTCAAAGAAGTCAATGAGGAAGCACATCAATATTTAATGGAGAGGGAACCTAAGCTTTGGTGTAGGTCATTCTTCAAGGTAGGTGTAGACTGTGATGCAGTTGAGAATGGCTTAAGTGAGTCCTTCAATTCTCATATAAGGATTGCTAGAAGAAAGCCCATTCTAGGTTTGTTTGAGGACATCAAATGTTATGTGATGCAAAGGAATGCCACACTGAGAAAGGAATGTGAAAAATGGGAAGATGACATATGTCCCAACATAAGAAAAGTCTTAGAACTACACAAAAGGATTCAAAGGTATGTTAATAAATAATCAAATACTTGCTGTTTTTTCAAAAGTGAAATACTTACTATATTTTCCAATTTTGACAGGAAATGGACTTTGATTCCTAGTGGTTGGATGCAGTTTGAAGTGAGACAAGGAAATGGACTTGAAGCTTTCAATGTTCAACTTGACAACAAAACCTGTAGCTGTGGACAGTGGCAACTAACATGCATACCTTGTCCTCATTCAATAACAGCTATGTGTAATGTTAATATGAATCCAGAAGATTTTGTTACTGATTCATTTAGGCTAGCAACTTATAAAAAGTTATACGAATTCAATATTAAGCATGTTAAAGGAATTGACCAATGGAGAAAAATAAAACATATCCCCTGCCTTCCACCTAAGGAAAAAAGAATGCCAAGAAGGCCTAGTATTGCAAGGAAAAAAGATAAGAGTAAATTGAGGAAGCATGTAGCTAAAGCTCCCAAGTTCATGAATTGCAAAAATTGCAATTAGAGAGGTCATAATTCTAGTGGTTGCAAAAATGAAAAGGCTCCTCCTGTTGAGAAGATCCCTATGAAGAAAGGCAGACCATTGGTTGAGGATCCTATTAATGCTAGAGTACCAGCTAAAAGAAAAAGAAAGGCTAGCCCAACTAACAAACCAGGCCCAAGCAAGAAAGGTGGTGCATGCCCAATCAACCAAGATGGTGCAGTAAGTGAAAATTCTTTATCTTGATTTACTTATTAAAACACACAGATAATTAATACACAATATTTTGTAGGCTGATGGAGTGGATGAGATGGCTAATGGAGAGGAAGTGCAGGTTGATGGAGTGGAAGATAGGGCTGATAAAGACCTAGTTGATATTGATGTTGAATTTGAAAATGTTGAAGTAGGAAGAAAATTTGAAAATATTGAAGTAGAATTTGAATTAATAGGAGTTGAAGTGATAAATGAAGAGCAGGAGGATGAAGTGGATTTGCAGGATGATGGTGTTGATTTGCAGGAGGATAGAGTGGATTTGCAGGCTGATGGAGTAGATTTGCTAAAGGATGGAGTGGATTTGCAGGATGATGGTGTTGATTTGCAGGAGGATGAAGTGGATTTGCAGCATGATGGAGCTGAATTGCAGGATGATGGACACAATATACAACCTGCAGTTGCACCAGCAAGGGTGAGGACAAGAAGGCAATCTCAGAGATTAGTGATGAGGAATTGGAACAGAAGACCTATGCCAACTGTTAATGGTGAAGGCACTACACCAGAAAAAGCTTTTCTTATTTTGTAGGGTTATGGTATTTGGCCTTCTGTAAAGTGTTTTCTAGGGTTAGGGCATATCTTATAGGGTTATGGTACTGTCTAGCCCATATTTTGGTTGTGTAAGCCCATGACAATGTAGTTTTTAACATTATCATCTTTTGGCAATGCTGTATTATCTAATCTAAGTATTTCTTTACTTGTTTGCTTTCTGCACTTTTTACCCTTTTTATGTTGTTTACTGGTTTAGTGTATACAATTTAAACAGCAACAGTTCATTCATTACTCAAACAATCTAATACATAGGAATCCTAACTTTCATTCATTACTTAAAATGTAACAATTTTTACAGCAAACATCTTAACTGTTTTAGCATATGTAATACATAGCATCCTAACTTCAACAATCTAGACTTTAAAAACAATAATACATATCAAGAAACAGATAATACATTTCAAGAAATTGTTCTTTGACTTCAACATCTTCATTTTCTCTTTCATTTTCAGCTTCTTGTTTTTGAAATCAATGTGTTCTTGCTTCATCTTCTTTTCCAATTTCACAACTCTTGCTTTGTAACAGTCTATAGATACATCTTCATCCCACCAATGAAAGAAATCACATTTTTTTGCAGCCTGCATCATTAAAAAAAATTAGTCATATTTGGTACACAATGCACTAGTAATACCTTATAATGCTGGCATACCTTATAATTTGGGCAACCTAAGAATCTTCTTCCTGGGTTGGTTTGGGTCCAAGATGTCCACTTTCCACAGAGATCACCACATTCACATCACACTTGAACACGATTACAGAGGTTGTCGATCTCCCAGCCGGCGTTCCTTCGCTTCCAATTGACCCAATTTGAAGACTGTGATGAGCTAGACAATTTAGGGATATGTGTTTATTATGAACCCTAATGTTGACCAAGAGAATTGTTATATAATGATAAAAATGACGTGGCACTCAATAAAATGTGTAACCGGATAAAACTTTAAAAAGTGACTGGCAACCTACTAATTTCCCATCATTGCAAAAAAAACAAGTCGGGTACCTTAAATTGAGAAAAAAAATGAGTACCTTTAATTGACATTGAACTTAAGATTGATACCTTTTATGCGATTTGCCCTACATTAAAAAGGATTCATTAACACATATTATAATTTCAGAATTAAAAATTAGGGTCAATTACATATATACCCACTAAAACTTGCATATTTGCATATATACCCAAAACATGCTTAATTTGCATTATACATCATGCATTAAAAACTTGTATTTTGGGTATATATGCAAATATACAAGTTTTAATGGGTATATATGCAATTCCCCTAAAAATTAGTGATGAGAAGAAACTGACGAAATTAATTGATTGATTAGAAAACAATTATGAAATTATAAAAAAGAATTTGTGTCTAGGATTTTAAACCTGGTATGAACCATGTAATAATCGAATGTGTTGGATTCGTAAGAATATGATGTTACTGGTTATCATATGAACTTGAGATCTACATGAGATGAAACCTTGTAGGGTTTACATTATTTTCCCAATTTTTGTTTGCATGTGCAATGCACGTGATCTCTACATTTTATACCATAATTTTTTAATTCAAGCCATCATTCTTCCCGTGAATAGCTTTTGCGTTTCTTCTATCCATTCTCTTCTTTCTCCGCTTTTTATAAAGAATGGATCGGTGTGAATGAGAATGACAAATTGATTCTCTCATTCCATTCTCGTATGCCCCCAAACATGAGAATAGCTTCTGATTCCATTATTTGCCATTTCATTCATCCGTATCAAACATGCCCTAAGGGTTAAGTAAAAGTAAATCATGCAATAATAAATGGAAATATATTAGCTATAATTTTGTGTAGCTAATTAGCTACAATTTGTTCTACAAATTATGGGTCCTTGAGTCATTTTGCGGGTCTCTGATTTCATCTCTGAGTCATTTTTGTGTATTTTTGATGGAGGATTGCAGCTAATTGACTACAATAATTGTAGCCAAGCTATCCCATAATAAATGGTTTGCTAAAAAATGTCACACTTGGTTTATATCAAGGCTTTCAAGATCGCGATCCCACCTGGGATCGTTTTTGTCTTTGCAAGATCGAGATCGTAAGATCGGATCGAGATCGTAAGATCCTACTAATTTATCATGTTCTGTAAGCAACGGATAAACGAGTCAAACTATTTTTATTTCTACTCATTATCAAATATAAATTTATATAGCATCCTCTTGAAAATGTCAATGTTCAAATCTAAAATATCAAAGTAAAAGTAAAACACAAAAAAGTCAAGTTTCAATCGTCATATTCATGATTTAGCGGAATAAAATTACATAACATGCGTAATAAACGTCTCAAAACAAAGTACTTCACTAGTATCACTAAAATTAAGCTATCTAAATTAAAACTTAAAGGTTAATAGTTAAAACTATGAAAATGTAAAAGAAAAAACAACAATTACCTGTAAGAAATTTTTTGCTTAAGGTAACTAGAACATGAGAAGAAGAACCCTAATTTGTTTCATATAATTTCAATTTAGGGAAAGTAGGTTTATTTATTAGAAAATCTAGGAATGAAACGTCACAACTTGTTACTGATAACAACCGACTCGTATTGTTCTTTTTGGGCCTAAAAAGTAATGGGCTAGTAAGTATGTAAGTCAATAAGTTAGTAACTTGGTAATTTGGTAAACTCGTAACGACACGCGATCCTACGATCTTACGCGAGAGTTTACGATCCTACTTGCGATCCTACCTCTGATGCGATCCTACACCGATCCTACACGATTTTATCAGGTGGACACGTAAGATCGTACGATCTTACGTGTAAACTCGCGAGTTTGACAGCCTTGGTGTCAGTACCTTTTCCCTCCATATTTTTTTATTTGCTTTAAAATAGTTTCCCTCCTTCTTATTCATTTCAAACCCTAATTCTATTTATATTTGGAATTAAAGTTGAAAGTTTTCATTTTGGTGATTGATTAAATGGAAGAGCAATCGAGAATGAAACGCGTCGAAATAGAGGAGAATCGTGAAGAAAACGAGCTAATGTTGGAATTAGAATTGTCTATAGGAGGTATTTTTGGGAAATCGAATAATACGATCCAAGGGGGACGGGGAGTATGTCGAAAAAGAGACGAAAAGGTGAATAAAATGGTTGGTTCGGGTTCATGTGGTTCGATTAGTAACGAGTTGTTACAGAGTGAAATTGTTGGACAAAATGATGATGTTTTGGAGATTGAACATGTACGTAAAAAAGAGAAGATTGAAAACGTATCAAAAAATAAGGATTCTTGTTCATCATCTCACCAAGGTATATACACTCACCTTAATTTGTTATTCTGTTATTTGCTTTTGCTTATAATGTTCTTGTTAAGTTACTTGTGGAATAGAAAAATAGAAGAAAGAAAATAGTTCTAAAGGGTTTAAACATAATGAAGGTGATTTGGTCATTTGGGGATACACCAACTTTTGTGATAGACGTGTGTTGAGAAGTAATTTTGGTAGGGGCAAATTTTCATCCAAATATAGTGCAATTACACAGATCCTATCTCATAATTTTCAGTTTTCTAAATAGATGAATTAGTTGCGTTTTTAACTATTTAATCACCTCGGACCGAGTTATCAATTAGTCTCTTCTGATCATTTTAATAAACTCATTTTAGGATTCCTAGTACTGCCATTATTCGTTCTTAGTGTGTTCTTAACATGAATGTGTATCTGAAATTGCATACAATCAAAAGTAACAATGCTTTAGATATTAGATTATATCGGAAAAGGGCGTTGAAGATTCTATCGAGTTGAGTCAAACATGTCATGTTCATAGATAACAAATAGATTAAATATAAAACATTTCTTTTAACCAAAAGCAAGGGTCTAATAATTCATTTCCTCTCGCAATAAAACCTAACATGATTCATAATCAATTATGTTTGACATAAATTGAGAGGAGTTTCATCCAATTCCTATACTATGTCCCGTTGTTCGTTAATTAGAAACTCTTGTGAGTGAAATGCAGGGTTAATTTCGTTTAGGAAAGGTCATCAGAAAGTGGGGAACATTTCATTATCATCCCATCGAGTTAAATTCGTAAACTAAACACCTTTTTACATGTTTGTAGGTGGTGCTACGGATGATAGTAGAAGCAATTCAAGCAACTCTCAAATAGCTCAACAAATCACAACAACTTCAACAGCAAGTGACCCATTTGACCCATCTCTTCAGCCAACTAGTTCATCTAAACAAATAATTTCTACTAATAAATTAACAGAACCGAGCCTTATTAAAACAATTAACCAATCAAACCCAAATGATTCACGTGTCTCAATACCACCTTCCAAGCTCGGACTTCGAGTAGCCCATCTACAACAAGCTTCCTTTCTAGCCGAATGCACCATGTGTTCAACAAACTGGAAATGGGCAAATGGGAAAACAATTAACGGGTTCTTGTATAGATACACGAAAAATGAGGTGAGCATTGTGTGTGTATGTCATGGTCACTCATTTTCTCCTGCTGGGTTCGTGGAGCATGCCGGTAGTGTTGACATAGTTCACCCTTTGAAACATATCACTATATTTCCGACTGCTTTTACATAGTGACTTCAAGATTTTGGTTCATATACGCTTACTCTACTTTTCAACTGGTCTTTATTGCTAACATAATTACTCTATGTGATTATTTGGTTAGCGGGTTTCGGCCCATTTGATATATAATTGAGTTTCTGGAGCCCACACTTGAAGGTTAAGTCTTACTTCTTGTGGAATGTGTGTGTTTTCATTTATTTTAGTTGTATGTCGTCCGTATGTGGACGCTAGAATATACTTGAGAGACCGCTCAAGAACTTACCTTTAAGGTATTCAAAATGTATGTACACCAAATTTTGGATCTTATAATTGATCTCTAGGTTGTGATACTCAACTGTAATGTGTAAATATTGAATTTTGATGATCTTTGAAGCGTTAGTTTTGGTAAAATGTAAAGTAAACATGTTGAAAGACGGTTCTTCTATACTACTATATAAAGCATTTATAATGTGGGACCCATTAAAAATTAAGATAAGGAGGTGCAATCTTGACCATCCATCTCATTTTTGGGAATCACATCATAAAGTGACATGTGTCACCTTTTGATTAAAAAATCACCTTTATTTTCAAATTGAAATATCTTTTTATCTATTTAATTTTATTTTGATCTAATTTCACCATATTTTTTAAAATTTTATGCTCTTTAATTCAACATCCATTTTGATATATTTTTATAATTTTTTTTTTTACATTTTAATGGGTTTATTTTATGTTGATTTATATTTTTTTACAACTTTAATCTTAATTAAATATAAACTTGATACGTTAAAACTATATACTTTCGGAGAGAGTGTTGTCTTTTTACATGCGAGAATGATGATGTTAATATGGTGTTGCGGGAAAGTTACGGGAAACCCCAACGAACACATACATTTGTGAAACGAAATTACTAAGCGGGTAAGAAATTACGTAAAAAGTTGAGTTAGTAAATTTTTTATTGCCGCCGCTATGCGCGGGTAACCGACTAGTTATTGAAAAAGTTTAAAGATTGTGGAAGGATTCTAGATTATGTTAAGTAGAGTTTTTTTGTATATCTATTTGTGTCGTTAGATTATATTCATCTTCGCCATTCATTGCGGATGTGGGCGCATATATATGGAGAGGAGGGCATTATTTGGCCAAACCAAGTTTCATAGAAGTAATTTCGTAATCCATAGTACTTACATTTTTCATACATTCTTATGATCTTATTCATTTTACCTTGTTTATGATGATGGTTCGAGTTTAGGTAGCTATAGAAACTAGGGGTGGAAAAGGACCGAGGCGTCGTGCAAAAACGCTGGGATCAGATTGGTAATAAAAGCTCGAACGAGCAGGTTTAAACGTGCTCGGCCCGAGCACGAGCTTATAGTTTGGGCTTCATTTAATAAAATCGAGCCCGAGCTTTATATAAAAAGATCGAGCAGGCTTGCGAGCCTAAACGAACCCTAAAATATATACATATAACTATGCATAAACGAGCTTAAAATAAGTAAACGAGCTCGAGGCTAGTGTGATTAACGAGCCGAGCTTCATTCGAGCTTTGTTATTAGTCGAGCCCAAGTGAGCCTCGAGCTTGTAAAAATTTCACCACCCGAGCTCGAGCTCAAAATATGAGGCTCGAAACGAGCTCGAGCCTGAGCTCGAGCTCGAGCTTTATATATAATAACAAGCCGAGTTCGAGCACTAGCAGGCTCGGGCTCGTCTCGGCTCGTTTCCACCCTTAATAGAAACTAATACAGAGACGCACAATGTCCGCTTTAAAAATGTGAGGGCCAAGTGACAACACATAATTAATAACTGGCCATAAGAATTTCATAAAGTTTGATCGGTTAGAAAAGAATTTCATATAGTTTAATCAGTTGGAAAACCCTTTCTTTTTGAAGATAGAGGTTAAAGGTTTGATTTTCACCCCTTACAAAGTTAGAGGTCTTTTGAAAGTTTCTCTATCTTCGGGTAGGAGTCACTACAAGAAAAAAGAGCTTTAGGCACCAAGGCTTCTAGGGACTACATAATTTGGTCTCTATAGGCTTGTTTATACGGGACACACAGGTGGTGCACTATTAGTGTGGGGGGGATGACGGAAATTTTCAACATTCTTCCTATAATCTTTGACCAGATTTTATAAGGACTACACGGTAACTTCTCAGCCTAGTGGTCCTACATATATTGTTGCAGATGAAGCTGTCCATAAGGAGTTGGGTGACAGATTGGTAAGGGCTGACACTACTTCTTCTAGCCTAGAAGCAGAGCAGGACAGTGGTAACATAACTAAGACCCAATCCAAGGCAACACCTAATGAAGCTGGTTCCCAAAGAACTACTTCAGGTGGTGGTCCTAGGCCCCAAGAAACCATGGGGGATACAATTGCTCAAACTAGGTTTGAGAATGTATCTACACAATCCTATGATCCACTACTCGTAAGAGGTAACACACTTCAAAGTGGTGATGATAGTCTGAAACTTACTGAATTGATGGAATTTTATACCAATTTACAACAACGAGTTCTTAATTTGGAGAAGACAAAGACCAAACAAGCTAAAGAGATTGTTAGTTTAAAGAGGAGGGTCAAGAAGCTTGAACAGAAAAAGAGGTCAAGAACTCATAGGGTGAAAAGATTAAGAAGGGTTGGTGCTACTGCTAGGAAAGAATCCTCTAGAGATAAACAAAGTTTGGGTGAGGATGCATCCAAACAGGGGAGGATTAATGATATTAATGCAGATGAAGACATTACCCTGGTTAATGTTCAAGATGATGATGATAATGAGATGTTTGATGTGAATACTTTAACTGGTGATGAAGTGTTTATTGCAGGGCAAAATGTGTCACACCCCGTAAATTCCCGGTTAGTATTCTGACCCATTCTGGTCATCTACTTTTAAATTTTATACGTTACATTTAAATCTGACAGTTTACCGGGGAACTAAACTGCGTATAAACTGAGAAACGTCATCGGACGCGTTCCGGCATCGGTTATAAATTAATTTAGGCTTAATATGAGATATTTTAGTTTTCTTGAGTGTTTCGTGATTTTAATCACTTTCGATATTAAAATTAGGGTTTTATCCTTTAAATTGCGTTTTTCGCGTTTTTGACCAAACGGAATCCCAGAAACACGAAATCTTTTCGTGTAAACTCAAGTTATCGATAATCTTATGCCCTAAGTCCAAAAATTTTGTTCACCCCTCTTCCTATACCCAAAACCTACAAAATTCATATGTATGCATGCTCAAAATTAATTAAATGGCATCTTATTTTGAAAGCCTCACCCATGTGTGCTTGCTAGATGAGAAAATGACACTTTTGTTGCCTTGTAACTTGCATGCATGCAAGTTCTTACACATCACATGCATTCTTACAATTTGACTAACCCTTTGACTAAGTAAATTTTGAATTTAACCAAGTATAATGAACCTTGGCTAGAAAACTTGAACCATATGGTCCCTTGTGACCATATTCGGCCGAACCCAAGACCAAACACACCTTTGGTGTGTGTTGGTCACTTATGCACCACTTGAACCCTTCAAACCCTAACTCATGGCCTATATATATCACACTTTCTCTAAACTAGGTCATTTCATTTCATTTCAAACTAAATTTTCTTCCTCCTCCCTTGTGCCTCCTAGCTCACGGCACACACTAGCACACACACTCACTCCATATCTTTTGATTTCTAGCAAGATCCAAGTGTTCAAAGTTCATTCCTAGTTATATCTAAGGTGTTGTGAAGCATTAATTCCTTGATTTCAAGAATTATAAAATTAGGGTTTTCAAGATTATTTGGGGTTTTTATAGATCTATAGTTTGTGGGTATAGATCTTGTGTTTTCACTACTTGCTCTTCTTGAATTGTAAGTGTTCCTTGAATCTTTGTTTGGTTTCATCTATTTTCTTTATAGATCTATGTTTGTTCATAAAGATCCATGTGTTTGTGTTATTTTTACAAAAGAAATAAGTTAATATTTTGTCATCTTTTATAAAGTGGAAGTAAAAATTGTTATAATCTTATGTTTATGTTTTATATCATGTTCTTGGTGAGATTGAGGGTTGATGAGAGTTGCAACAATAGAGATTAGGGTGGATTAAGGTTTAGTTTTGTTGGTTGGTTGTTGGTGAATAAAGATTAGGGCTAGATTAGGCACTAATATGCGAGTTGGGTTGATTTTTGGTCGTATTTCGGTAAGACAACCTTGCTGTCCCGAATTTGTTTTGAGGTTTTGAGCGACTTAAAAATGTTTTCATTAGGCGTAAAAGTAGTTTTTGAAGAGCTTATTTCGAATAGATAATTTTTCATATATCACACTTTAAAATCGGACTTAAAACGGCCAAGTTATGGCCAAATGAAACTCAAAACATTGTTCGGCAAAAATAGATGAATAGTGGGCTGTTAGGAATAGTAAAATGGGTTTCCGGGCACTTTCAGATGATTTTGGATATTTTAAATGCAAGTGAAACATATAGGAATGTTAAGCAATTAATTAGAACAACTAGAAATGTCATGAAAGGTTATTTGAGATGCCGACCTTAATAAAAAGTAGGATTATTAAAAATG
>BQNB010040944.1:18535-47075 GCA_026074375.1 Tanacetum coccineum | reverse complement strand
AACTTTGTGCCTATGGATTTGGATATTGAAAAGGAAAAGAAGAAGCCTGCTAAGTTTCAACAAATTGAAAAAGAACAAGTTGAGAAAGATACTACAGGAAAGAGGAATAAATCTCTTCCTAGAAAAAGTACAAGAAGTACTACAAAGAGACAAAAGGTGGAACTAGATGATGAGAAGGAAGATCTCAAAGGTTATTTAGACATAGTTCCAAGAGAAGATGTTGCAGAAGATGTTGAATCTCTATCTACAAAGTATCCAATTGTGGATTGGAAGACTTACACTTTGTCAGAAAACTTCATGTACTACAAAATCATCAGAGGAGATGGAAGCTCAAAGAACTACAAGATTCTGAGTGAGATGTTATATGATTTTGGGATCAACAAAGATACATGCCCTAATGCGATTAAACTTAGTGCAAAAAAGGTTGCTGTCACACCCAAAAAAAAAGGTCAAGAAAGTTAGGTTTGCTGAACCTCTCACATCCTCAAGCAACATTAAACAGGTAGAGTCATCTACAACATCAGATTCTAACACACCTGTGTTGTCTCCTACAGGATTGAAGTGTTCTACTAGTAATTGCGGATCAAAGCCTACAGGCAATAAAAAGAATGATAGGATCTCGCGAACACCAAGTAGGAACATGAAGAATAAAGTAGAAGCCCAACCTAGGAAAGTTAATAAAAAGAATAGTGTTGTTGAACCTATTCGTGATGTTGATGTTAAGCATTCACTGTTAAATGCGAATTCTGAACCTATTTGTGCTACTTGTAAGAAATCTATGTTTGATGGTGTTCATGATATGTGTCTTCTTGATTTTGTGGAAAATGTGAATAGCCATGCTAAATCTGCTAAGAAACATAAAAAACAAAATATTTGGAAACCTACGGGTCATGTATTCACTGAAGTAGGACTTAAGTGGAAACCAACAGGCAGAACTTTCACTATAGTTGGTAACTCGTGCCCTTTAACTAGGATCACTTCAGCTAACGTAGTGCCTCCTAAGAAAACAACTTCCTACTTAGTTGAAACACAAAAACAAGAGCTTAAAGTCTACAGCAGGAAACCCAAAAATGTTAAAAATGTAGGTTCGAGTAAAGAGGCTAAGATTGTAGAATCTAGGATTGCTAACCACTCAGAACCCAATCATACTTGGGAATCCAATGCTACAGATATTGCATCGTCTTCTTCTTTTGTCATGACAAGTTGTCCAGATTGTCCTCTGGTATCTGGACTCCGGATGTTCGAAACATATGACAGGGAACCGCTTTCAGCTCATGAACTTTGTTATTAAATTTCTGGGTACAGTTAGATTCAGGAACGACAATATTGCAAGGATTATGGGGTATGATGACTATCAGCTAGGAAATGTTACTATTTCAAGAGTATACTACGTCGAGGGGCTTGGACATAACTTGGTTTTTGTTGGTTAATTTTGTGACGCGGATCTTGAAGTCGCATTTCGGAAAAACACTTGCTTTATTCGTAATTTAAAAGTTGTTGATCTAATTTCCGGATCCCGAGACACAAATTTGTACACAATTTCTCTTGATGACATGCTTAAAACATCTCCGATCTGTCTTCTATCCAAAGCGTCAAAGACTAAGAGTTGGTTATGCCACCGTCGGTTATCACATCTCAACTTCAGTACTCTTAACAAGCTAGCTAAAGACGGTCTTGCATGAGGCATTCTAAGACTTCAATTTCAGAAAGATCATCTATGTTCAGCATGTGCATTAGGAAAAAGCAAGAAATCCTCCCATCAACCCAAAGCTGAAGACACTAACCAAGAGAAACTATATCTTTTGCATATGGATTTGCGTGGCCCGATGCGTGTGGCGAGTATTAACGGGAAAAGGTATATCTTAGTAATTGTCGACGATTACTCAAGATTTACTTGGGTCAGATTTTTGAGGACAAAAGATGAAGCTCCAGAGGCCATCATCAAATGCATCAAAAATATTTAAATTCATTTGAATGCCACTGTTCGTAATGTTCAAACAGATAATGGAACTGAATTTGTCAATCAGACACTTCGAGAATTTTATGAAAATGTTAGCATCTTGCATCAAACATCTGTTGCTCGCACTCCTCAGCAAAATGGCGTTGTCGAAAGGCAAAACCAAACTCTTGTAGAAGCTGCTCGTACAATGTTAATATTTTCTAAAGCTCTATTATTTTTATGGGCCGAAGCAATCAATACAGCCTGTTACACCCAAAACCGTTCATTAATCCGCCTTCGATACAACAAAACTCCATACGAGCTTATGCAAGATAAGAAACCGGATTTATCATGCTTTCATGTCTTTGGTGCACTCTGTTATCCAACCAATGACAATGACGAACTGGGTAAATTAGATGCAAAAGCTGACATTGGTATTTTTGTTGGTTACGCGTCCGCAAAGAAAGTGTTTAGAATCTACAACAAAAAAACCCAGAAAATTATAGAAACAATTCATGTGACATTCGATGAGCTGACATCCATGGCTTCTGAACAATTCAGTTCAGGACCCGGGTTTCATTTTATGACTCCTGTAACATCTAGTTCAGGACTCGTTCCAAACCCTGTTTCTCAACAACCTTGTATTCCACCACCAAGAGATGATTGGGATCGCTTGTTTCAACCGATGTTCGATGAATACTTCACTCCTCCATCAATTGTTGTTTTGCCAGTTTAAGAAGTTGCTGCTCCGAGAGCTGTGATTTTAGCCGATTCTCCTGTGTCAACTTCCATTGACCAGGATGCTCCATCAACAAGTATTCCATCAACACAAGAACAAGAAAATTCTCCAAACATTTCTTAAGGTTATGAAGAATCACCAAAAACACCAATCTTTCGTGATGATCCACTTTATGAATCTCTTCATGAAAAATCAACTTCTCAAAGATCATCATCGAATGTGAGACAAACCCACACTCCATTTGAACACCTTGATAGATGGACTAAGGATCATCTTATAGCAAACATAATCGGCATTGTAGAATATCTTAACACATATAATGGAAGGATTCGAATGGAGTTTAGAGAGAAAAAGATGTGGTTGGATGAACATTTAGAGAGAGAGACAAAGAAGACAATATTAGATTAAGTGTGTGTAAAACAAATAAACAACCAACACCCTCTCCATGTGTGGAGAAGGTATAAATACTTCTAGCTTAACCGGTTATGGGCTTGTGTCATGGGATTACAATGTATCTTTGGCCTGGTTAGCTTGCTAACATAACACATGTTTAATCTACGAGCTACGACTATCTATATTGGTAGTGATCGATACTTTTTCATATTCTAACAATATCCCCCTAAGGGAGGTCACTCCAATTTACAAAAAACTTAAACCTAGCATACTATGCTTATACTTTAGTCTTGAGCTCGTAGTCTTTAACTTCAATCATTAACTTGTGATATGTTGTAGTGATCTTTGACTTTTAGGCTTCGACTTGTATCTTTGACTTGATAGAATGTGATCTTGAACTTCTTGAGATCATCAACCAAACATAACCTCTTTTACATCGTCTTGTAATCTTGCCATCTCGTGATCTTGTGACTTTGGACCGACATGCTCATACTTTTCTTGATATGATAACTTGAAAGCTTTAAGGATGCGTTTATCTTGAAGTTCTTTAACTTTAACACTTCGTCGCTTCAAGAAGGACATATAGTATCAGAGTAGCGGAAGTCTTGAAACATGTACTTGAGCTTTCATGATGTCTTTATAAATGTCGGTCGAGTATGAGCATGCGGCTATGAATCTTTGAGACTGCTAGAACCAGGTACCTCCACGTCCATCTTTATATGTTCTTGAAATAAAACAGTTAGCAATAAATCTGGGGGACGAATATGGCTTTGTCATTCGCCCGTGTTTGGTTGGAGTAACCTTCGAATCTGTGAGGATCGACCTGTGATCAGGTAGATTCAATTTAAGAAGAATCTCATTGACAGGATTTCCAACTGAAGTATTGAATCTTTTTAACACTTATGTATTAGATTCATCGTACTCAGCATGTTCTCTTTACCAGAACGTCTCAAAGCAGACAACACGGTATGAGTGAACCAACGAGTTACTATCTCACCGATTGATATATAAATTGATTTGAGAAAAAATCAATCGATGTGTCACTTGCTAAAGTGTTTTTTGTGACACATCGAGAGTTTTAAGCATTTCAAAATTCATCAATCGTCAATTCATATACTGGAACAAGTTTGATTCTTATAGAATCGCGCCATCGTTTCTTTCTAGTTGTCACAAGCTTGATTCGTTTAGAATCACACAAGTTACCTACCAAGAGCTTGTTTGATGTTGGCTCAAGCAAGATTTCTATCTTCACTGTAAATACTTAAGTATCACTCGGATGTTCTGGCAAAATCACAAGGATAATGAGTAGGACTCTTAATATATTTCTTGTTAATCACATTGTGTGACTTAGCAAGCATAACTTTGACAAGTTTCCTAATAAGATTTATGGATGATCTCGTTTGACTCTAGACTCAATAGTGAACTTTGGTTTTAGTGATCGGAGGATGGAGCAGACTGTCACCTTTTCATTACCAACTAACTCGGAGTGAGAGAGTTGATAGAAATGCGTGTAATATCCATGAGAAATGAAACATAAATCTTTTGAAAGATTCTGAGTGGCTAAGGAGGGTTGTGCATTGCATCACTGGGTCTATGATGTCAGCCTTCAATGTCAGCAATCATCTTTGTGATTCTTGACAGCAAATGTATTGACCCGGTATCTGCCTAAGTGTAAGGAGGGCTTCTTTCTTTTCACCCTTTATCTTAACTTTTCTTTTTAATTCTTTAACCCCTTCAGCGCTTATCGAGACTTCATAACTAGTACCTGTTGGGTTTGTTCCAGTACTAGCTCCATCTCAGTCAGCACGTTTCCCGTATTCTTACTTTTACTCCTTTTTTTCATACCTAAGGACTACTACACTATCTAGTGGAATATCCCTGGGTAGATCTCTCCGGTTCTGGCTGGATCATGGGAATAGATACCTAAACTTAACCACCTTATAACTCCAATGCAGTAAATTAAATGGTTGGTCTTTGGTACTTCCACATTATAGCCAATCACGTAACCATTTGCTCCCCCTTTATATGTGCATCGATTAATCAACAGAGTTTAGCACATATATGGTAAAGCGTGCACATGAGATCATAAAAAACATATTATTAGCCATATATTTTAATCACATTTTCTTCCCTTATCAAAAATGTCAAATCTCTTGATATTTTGGATATCAATTGATTCAAATATTCATGGATTCGGGAAAAAATGTCCAATTATTAACAAGTCGATAATTTGAACATATTAATGCTCCCCCTAAAATTATAAGGGAATTATATGGTGTTTGAGTATGATAATTTGATTTTTTTTGAATTTATTAAGAATTTCTTGAAAATTCATACTCAAACACTATATAAGCCTACTTTTAAGTCTGCACTACATATATACATATTCACAAGTTTATAAACTATACAAAATGACCTTACGATGACGAACACAATATGACAAAGTCATATTGTTCGTTGAAGTAGCCGGAGGTCAGTTCTGTAATGCCTTCCACCAACAAACTTTTCAAGACTCCTCATCAACCTTCTTTCTTTTAACTGCTTGTCAATCGCCTTGATCATGATATTAGCTCTTTACTTTTCCAATGTACTCCAACGTCTCTTAGGCAGGTATTCCATTCGGATATTCTTTGTTATGTCATCCAGCGAAGTTCGAAGCCTAGTTAATGTCCTATCACTAAACTTGTAAAGTTTGTCTGATCGCATCAACCTGTTTCTCCCATTGTTGTTGACATAAATAAATCCTTGAGGGTCTTGGTATGGAGTGTACGGGTCTCTTTTCCTGATGTCGGATATGGTAGTTTGTGGCCTGGTGATGTTGATCTTTTTCTAGTAACTTTCAACTCTGAGTTGAAGATCTTCGACTCGCTTCTGAATAACCAAGCTTCTGGTGAACATTCTTAATGCTATTGTGAAGTCGTGGTTATACTTCTGTTGTTAGGTTTCAATTTCCATATGGAAAGTCTGCACTCTTTCCCATATCACTGAACTTTCTAATGCAGACAGATAAAGACCATTAGCAATCATGTATTGCCTAATATGGTATCTTGCCATTCATATTCACATGTATTATGTCCTCCAATATCGTTCTTGTTTAGATTCTTGTAAATCAGGGCTCGGTAATTGTTACGATGCAATCATTAGCTCTTCTTTGGAAACAATCTTCTGTGATTAACTAGTGTTCATGGAACCAATTCCCTATATTTTTGATGACTTGAACGATTTTTGGAATTTGAATAAATCTCTTCCTTTGGTTTTCCAGGATTTTCTGGTTCTTTTGTTAATGATTCGTTACATGAGGATTTCTACAAGTTCAACACCAAATAGAGGCATAAGGATAGATTCTTTAACACTCTTATTACATCTAGAAGTTCGTTATTCATTATCATCATGTTGAAGATAGATTGTGGAAATTGTGAAGTGTACAAATGCTATCTTCTCGGGTCCATAATTTACTTTCTTTAAATTCAAAAGGTCTTAATTTATCAGAGATATGCTGGAGCCTTCAGGATCTTTTTGACTGCTATGAATAAATGGTGTGGTTCTTTCGTGGTTGTGGAGAGACAGAATTTCTTTTTCTACTTTCCAGACAATGTCACGCTTCAAGAAATTTTGCATTTGATCAATGTGATACTGTGCGCATCTCTGAAGGTACATCTCTGTATTACATATCTCTCAACTCTTTCTCACTGATTTGCTTCATCAATGGTCAAGCGATACTTCTTCATAATGTCTTTGTGATTACCTTGCTTCGTGGTATTTCATCATCATCCGAAGCATAAGTGTCTGTCCAATAAATCAAATATCATTCATCTTGCTCTTGATTTTTGAAGTTGATGGAGCTTGTTACTCTTGAAAAACTTGTCCTGATGATGAATTCTGACTGGATTCATAAGCTTCCATACTCGATGTATTCCTGGTTGTTGTCCGCTTTGCACTACTTCTCACCTTAGGTTGAGCATCTTCTTGTAGGATCGTCCTGATCTCTTGGGCGAATGCAGGAGTTCTACATGCAGTTTGTAGTTATGTGTATTTTTTCAAACTTCATCTTGGAACCACCATATCTTCTATGTCTTGTGTTGCAATTAAGGATTAACTTTCATAGCAAGATACAGTTGATATTGTTGTTCTGGAACTAAGGATGTTTGTGATTGAGCTGGATGAACATGAAGAATATGGCTAGACATATAATTTCGAACGTTGCGTCAACTTGAGAAGGAATGACATTGGCAATTGCATTCTCAATTTGTGTCGAGATTTGAGCTTGAATATTTCCCACCGATTCTGTCCTAAATCGCTTTAGCAATCAAATCTTTCCGTCATTCTTTAGCTTTTGCCTTCACCAGAATCAAAACCCTTCCGCACATACACTGGAACTTGATTTCGAAACTTGTTCAGGAACTTGCTGATTAACTTGCTTTTATCGTGTTTGTCTACGATAGTGGGTAATGTCTCAACCATATACATCATGAAGATTATCTGCAAGTGTATTGAAAGACTTTCTTGGCATGAAACCTGCCCGTAAATGTGCAAACAGTATCCATAACGTCTTGTAAAACTTTGTATGAAAGAAGCTCTTGTAGCGTTTGAAGCGAGTAGGTTTTGTCTTTAATAATGATAGAAGGCGATTCGTTTTAGTTAACTTTTTGTGAGGTGAACTTGATGATGATGTAGTATGAGGAGTATCCGTTAATTCCTGGAGTTTCTCAGTATCCGAAGATACGAGATTAGTATAAATCCTACGAGATCTAATTGGTGTGGGGATTGGTGAATTCCTAGTCTCCTCTACATTCTTCCCTTTCTCCCTTCTCTTTAATTCATACACCTCATCAGTTATTTCTTCATCTTCATCAGTTACATTCACTGGTATAATACCGTTAGTAATATCCACTGCTAGAGTCTCCTGAGTAATCTCTACCTCCGTTTCCTGAGTAATCTCCACCTCCTTTTCTTTAGCAATCTCCACCTCCTTTTATTTAGCAATCTCCACCTCCGGACTTTCCTTATCACTCCGGGGATCTATCCTAGTGCCGGGAATATTTGATTCATCATTCCTAGGGATTGAACCATCATCAACAATATTCTCTTGTTCTTCCACTTTTTATCTATTTATTCTGATGCCAAGTTCTCATCAACCAGTGCCACATTTCTTCTTGCTCCTGATCTCACGACTTTTTTTGCTTAGCAAGACTGACTTGTATTGTATCTTGTAAATCATCTAATCTGCTTTTGTAGAATGTTGGCAATGGTGCTGGTGGTTGTAAGACGTGTGATTCACTTTTAGGAAAGACGAAGACGAATAACACGTTGATTCGACTTAGAGCACTTGACCTCTGCGACTTTCATTATTCGGGGTTAGGTGACATTGGGCACTAGTGTCTATTGCGTTAGTGGGTAGATTCTGTCGGCTATGGACTGAGTCAGAGGTAAATCTATCCCAAACACCTACGTATACATTGATAATGCTCCGTGTGCTTCATTTATCAGTGATCATCCAATATGGTATCTTCATTCCAACTTTGTTTTTGTGTCTTCTTGAGTTTATAATTTTTCTTCATAATATCATCATACCTTTTCAAATTGTGATTACAGGTATCGGCCCGTCTTGAGCGTCAGGAAAGATAGTCATGTATGTTTACAATGATCTTTGTAAATCTGGATACGGAATCGATGATGTTGGATTGATGATGCGAATAGTAAATCCTTCCATAGTATACTCGCCATAATCCACATGAATGTTGTTGACAAAGCAATACAAATTCTTTTCATTATCTGCAACGGCGGTTGGTCCCATCAGAGACAGGTGTTGTTATAGCTTTGGAGATTAGTTTGCATACGTTTTCGCCATGCTGCTGAAGACATAGTCTTGAAATTCGATTGTGTTTTTAATTTTCCATTGTAAATTCTAATACTTTGCTTGTAGAAGGGAACCATGTCATAAAATGATTGGTGGTGGCAGAATGCATTATGATCTTTTCGGTTAGTTGCTGATGATATGAAAGATTTGTCTGAGACATCCAGTGTAGGAGTGAGTTCTATCTTGGTCGGCATAATACCTGAGTAGCTCTTGAGTTATGTCTCTTCAAAGTATGCCAGGAACTGTGCCCATTTAAATCCATGGAAACGGAATGAACGACGATGCAATGAATGAATCGTAATGGATATTCGTCAAATTTGTTTCTGTTGTGGGACATTGAACATGCTCGAGATCAACTTTCTTGTTAGCATCCATAAGATCATATCTCTTTGTTTGGGAGGAACACCATTATCTGGATGAACATCAGGCTGCATGTTGTTGTTGTGCCTGATGTTTCCTGAATGATTAATGAGATGTTAGATAACAGACAATTCATTTGACATTTTTGTCTTTTTCCACTCTGTCTGTTTTATATGTTCTGGCAATTCTTTTTGAACATATGTTTGATCAGTTTCTTTCCCATGTGCTTATTCTTGCTTTTTCTAGCACATGTCATACGCTTTATTCTTTTGATTTACCAATTTTTTGTGTATTCTAGCAATTCTTTTTTGAACACACTTTTGATTTGTTGTTTCGCGTTATGTGATTTCTAACTCTCTTTTCTGTTTTTGAATATCCTCTCCAGAAATTCTTTTGAGCATGTTACATCTTTCAAGAATGATGAAGATTTCTCTTTTGTTTTTAAGCAATTACTCTTTTGAAAAATTAAAGAGAAATATTCAACTTCTAAATTGTTTTGTGACAAAACTAAGTATCTTTTTGTCACAATACAGATTTTGCGAACTTTTTCAGAAAACTTTTGTCAAAACATTCTTTATAAAGATAACATAGAAGCATGTAATCACAAACCCACAACTGAATGGACACTAAGACACTCACTCCTCATTCTGTATTGCAGAAATGGCAAGAAGCCGGACTGACTTAGTCGCCATTAAACAGTTGTTATTTGGCATTAACACTTTAAGTTTAAAAAACTACTTTTGCTTTCACTTTTTGTATGAATCTTTAAACATGAATACAACACATCTAATTCAATAATGAGATGGACACTAAGTCACTCCACTCCTCGTTATGTTCATTGCAGGAAAATGGCGATAAGGGACTATATGACTTAGTCCACCTTATAAATACGAATGTCATTATATGACCCACTGCTTAGAATTCGTGAAAACTTGTTTTATTTGACAAAATTATTTGTCATTTTCTCAACACATTGAGAACTACATCGTTTTGTTCCTATGGACATTCACATAAGTTCACGAAAATTAGTCAAAAATTATTTCTTTCTCAAATCTTCACTTTTCACAAGTAACTGTAATAAGTTTTGACATTTTTTCTTCTTATGAGTTTGGACCATTTGACCTTTTCCGGAGTTTATTTTTTAACTATTTCTGGTTTAACATCGATGATTCATATGAACTTATTAAAACCAAACTCGATCCATTGTATGATGATATTATTTCCAGATTAGCACTTTAAGCAAATAATTAAACTCGATAAAAAATCAAACTCAGGTAATCTTCATCCGAGTTAAAACTAATGTCATCCTATTATGTCTATTATCACTGTAAGGCCATTCCATTTATCATTTTTTACTTATGTTGCATAATTTTATCATAAAATGTGTTATTATTCAACTAATTCAATCACACACAATACTCGGTAATCTTCATATTTACCGAAATTTAAATTCCGGTAACCAAAAACATTCAAAGATCAATCAAAACACGTTAATTACTTACGTTGAGAAAGAAATGAAATTGAATCGTTGTAATGAACTTAGAAAGCTTAGAATGAATTTCTAGCCAAACTCGGAAAATGGATTCGGTAATTTATAAAAGTCAATATCGTAAAATGATCCTTTTTTACCCACGAAAATATTTTGAAATTTGACACTTTTATTAAGCCCATGTACTTTTAAATTTTCAATTCAGACTTGTTTTATTTGAATTTGTTTATAATTTTCACAAACTCCCCTTGAAACAATGAATTTTTTTCAAACCCCTCCCCCCTTGAAAACCTTACATTTTTGCATATTAATTCTTTGTGAGAAATCTTTTGTTTTTATTTATTTTTTCGAATATGATGTTTGAGATTGAAAAAACTTAATAACTCCCCTCCTTCTAGATCATGATTCAATATTTTTCAATTTGATGCTTTTTATAAAATACTTGGAAATCATGAATAAGCATGAGATTTTGTTATATTTAGGTTTTTTTTTGAAAAATTTATTTTATTATTTTTATGTATGAGCTTTTCAAGAAGATAATCTTTGTTCAGGCTTTCCAACTGAGTTGGAGTCATACATCTATTACTATTCGTTGAACTCAAATATCAAAGCGTTCTTGGATGGCTTAGTAAATAGATACGCTAGTTGGTATTTGTACGACAAAGTAAATTTCCACAGTAACCTTCTAACATGTTCTTTAATTAAATGTTACCGGTGTCAATTGTACTTCGTCTAGGAAATGTTGGTCCGGATTGCATGAAATTGCAATGGAAACTCTTGGAGTCACAGTACAATCGGATTCGATTAGTACTTATTTCCATTAGTCAAGCAGTTTGAGTACGCATCCATTATAACTTGAGCAATCGTGCAGAAGGACAACATATTCAGCTTTTAGCAGTTGACATTGCTATAAAATCTTGTTTCTTTGAACCCAACTCCCGTGCTTCCTCTTAGTATTGCATCCTCCTGTGATGTGCTTTTTCAATCTATTTTTACATCTGATGGTGCATCTGAATAGGCAATTAGTTCAAATCCAGAATCCTTCGGATACCATAGGCCTATGTTATAGGACTGTCTTAGGTACCGAAAGATTCATTTTACCTCTTTGAGGTGTTTGACTGTAGAACGTGCTTGATAATGAGCCACATACAAAGTAGCAATGCAATGTCTGGTCGGATATGGATTGTTTGTTAGGTACATAGCCCTCCTATCATACGACGATAAGATGTTTTTGATCAGTAGGGAGTGCCTTGTAATCAGAGCTTGACCTTCAGTTGCCTAGGTGTACTCATTGAGACACATTCATCTAGACCATGTTTCTTTAACAATTCAATTGCAAATTGTGACTGACTTATGAATATGCCACGGGGAGATTGATGAACTTGAAGTCCAAGAAAGAACTTTAGTTTACCCATCATTGACATTTCAAGATTATTTTTCATTAGGTTTGCAAAACGTTTTGAAAAATCTGGATTTGTTGAACCAAAAATGATGTCGTCAACATATACTTGAACAAGTAATATGTCTTCCTCATGACGTTGTGTGAACAAAGTCGGGTCAATAATACCTTTAGTGAAACCATGTTCAATTAGAAAAGAAGACAATTTGTCATACCATGCATGAGGTGCTTACTTAAGATCGTATAAAGCTTTTTTCAACCTATAGACGTGATCTGAGAATTCTGGATCAATAAACCCTTCAGGTTGACTGACATAAACTTCTTCTTTCAAAGGACCATTAAGAAAAGCCGTTTTAACATCCATTTGAAATATTGTGATATTCTTATGAGCAGCATAAGCAATAAACATCCGAACAGCCTCAAGACGAGCAACATGAGCAAATGACTCTTCAAAATCAATGCCTTCTTCCTAATTGTATCCTTTAGCCACAAGACGAGTTTTGTTTCGAACCACAATATTTTCAGCATCACACTTGTTCTTCCAGATCCATTTGAGAGCAATAACATTCTTTCCTTCTGGTCATGGAACGAGTTCCCAAACTTAAAGTCTCTCAAATTGATTCAACTCATCTTGCATGGACTCAATCCAATTGTGGTCTGCCATAGCTTCTTTGATATTCTTTGGTTCAATAGTGCTGACGGTTAATGCATACCTCTGAATTTGTGTGTAGCCGTTGGCGAGTCATGACAGGTTTGGATGGGTCACTAATAACTTGGTCTAGAGGATGATCTTTTGTCCAAATGTGTGTTGAGGGTTGTATTTGGTGGAAATTCTGCACATTTGATGGCTTTAGAGCCATTGTAGATGACTCAATTTCCTCACTACTTGGAGGATTATATGAAACAAATTGTGAATTGCCATTAGAGTGAACAGAATGTTCTTGATTGAATTCATCAGCCTCTGTTAAAGAGATTAGAGAGGTTTGTTCATCAGATGTAGTCACAATGGGAGGAGCCTCATGTTCGTCAACAATAATTGAAGATGTAGAAGGTGAGTCTTCATGAATTTGAGTCGGTTGTGCAGCGGAATTGATGGGTGTATCAGAAAACGTCTTCTCAAAATATTCTTCAAACATTGGACCGAACAAATTATCCAAATCTTCTTTTGATGGAGTATTCATTTCTTCTGCTGATGAATTATGATTTATGAATCGTTGAAGCTCGGGTTCTAAACAATCGTGTTCAGAAGCCATAGCTGTGAGCTCGTCAAACTTGACATTTATGGTTTCCATAATCTTTTTAGTGCGTCTATTATAGATTCGAAACCCTCTTGATGTTTCCGAATAACCAATAAAGACCCCAATGTCTGCTTTTGGTTTCATTTTTCCAAGATCGTCTCGGTCATTTGTTGGATAACACAATGAACCAAACACATGAAAATATTCAACATTCGGCTTTCTGCCTCGTAATAACTCATAAGGTGTTTTGTTATGTCGTGTATGAATGATTGACCGATTTTGAGTAAAACAAGCGGTAGCCACTGCTTCAGCCCAAAGAAATTCAGGTAAGCGAGAAAAGATAAGCATCGTTCGAGCACTTCAACAGAGAGTTCCTATTACGTCTTTCAACTACTCCATTTTGCTGATGCTTTCGATCAGTACAAATTGATGTCATGATGCTAACTTTTCATATTCAGCTTTAAGAGTTGCATTTGAATTCATGTACCATTGTAAGTACGATCTTGCAAAACTTTGCTTATAATTCAGTTGAGCTTGAGCAATGAACTTCTTTATTATCTCTGGAGTTTCATCTTTCGAATGAAGAAAGTAAACCCATGATATCGATAATAATCATCCACAATCACAAGAATATACTTCTTTCCATTGATTGAAGCTACCCGCATTGGACCGCATAAATCCATATAAAGTAATTCCAATTTGGAGTTGACACTTTTAGTGGAACTAAATTTAGTGGAGTGAGAAGCTTTCCTTTCTTTTTCCTATTTCATAAGCAGAACAAAGAGATCTTTTCCATATTAAAACTTTGTGAGCCTTCAACCAAGTCAAGTCTGGAAAGATCGTTTATGGTGCCAAAATTAAGATGTGAAAGTCTGCGGTGCCATAACCATGACTTTGTCGAAGTTGCCTTAGACATTAGACAAACGGGTGAGGAAGCAGCCATGTCAGAATGGTATATAAATTTGATTCGCGATCGCCTGTAAGCAAATCATCTCCTTCCAGATTACACACGTAACATGTCTTTGAATAAAAAGCCACTTCTAAATCGCCATCACAAAATTGTCCAACGCTAAAGATATTATGTCCAAGACCTTCAACATAATATACATGACAAATAGTGATATTGCCATGTATATAATCAACATAGCCGTATTGCGTGCAAAATTACAATACAAAGCGAACGGTGCCCATGAATTTCTCAATGAATTTTTTCAGCAATGATCGATCACCCGTCATATGCTTTGAACAACCACTATCAACAATCCATAAAACAATCTGAACTACCTGCAACACAAGAAGAAACAGCATATGGACAAGTGGGCAATTTGACTAGCCATTTCTTAACAGAAACTGATTGGTTATTTTGACCATTTGGGTTTGTGTTAACAGGAGACCAAACAACATTTGGTTTTGATTCAAACCATTTTTGCCAGATTCGACTAGTTCGAATCTTGTTCTTCATGTATGTGCTTAAAGACTTATCTCGTACATTTCTTCTCTTTGAACTAGAAACCTTATCGTTAGCTTTTGAGGTGCTTCCGACATCAATCTTAGGTTTGGAGACTACATGAGTAGTATCTAAAGACTTAGATAGTGTCGACTCCTTAGAGAACCTAGTCTTGCGAACTACATAAGTAGTATCATAAGATTTTGGTGTTCTAGATTTAGTTGATAAGGGTCTACGTACATTCGAACGCACATTCAATTTATAATTTGCAAAACAATTATCATGGCATGGAATAAGCACATTTTGCATACAAGAAACACATAACAAAGTTTTTGCTTTAGAAGCGTTTGCAACATCAACATCAATTACACTCTCTTTGTTTGAGATAACCTTCAATGTGATATCAGTTTGCATATTTTCCTAACATAAACTGCGACTTTCGTTTGCTGCTTCTAAGAGTAGCTAAGACACTATTCTTGACATGTGAATCTCTATTCATTGGTCTTCTAACACTAGATGCAATCATCATTCCTGTCGAAGATAAATTAATGCTTAACCTTGTTTGTTGAGATTCAAGTTAGTGACAACTTTGTATATTCAAGTGACTATGACCTTCTTGATTGAATTTACACCCTCGTTTGTTAGGTAGGTGAAGTCTGTAAAGTGAACTGCGTTTTGACATGACTTGGTTTTCTTTGATTTTTGAAACATCCATTTTCTTTGAATAACATTTTTGTGTAATTATGTTACCAAAGGAAGAGGTGAGAACCATTTGTCTTGTCAAACCATAGAATATTTAACAGACTTAACTTTTTCAACAATTGCCAGTCTATGTTTTAACTTAGATTTGGCAATCAAAAGATTCAAATTCTCCCCCCCCATACCCCCCTCAGCACGAATAGCAACATATGCATAATGTTTTCTCAGAGAACATGATCAATTAATTCATACCATCTCCGTTTGAGATTGAGACCGAGTCTTTTTTTTATTGAATAAAAAAGCTTTTGAATATTCTAAGTATGACATTGTCACGTTCTTTTACAAAGATTGCACCGTAAAATCTAAAGACCGTTCTCATCTTCAAGTTTTCCACCTTTTTGAAATCCAAGACAAATCAAGAGATTTGTGTTTTTATTCATAAAACTTAATCCCATATCTGTTTTTCTTTTTCATGTTGTAAACTTCAATTCAAATAACACTTTGCTTTTTCACATCTTTTAACATCTTTTCAATAATTTTTAATTATTTTCTTGCAACCTTCTTGCATCTCGAATGGATTTTACTTTTAAGTTAGTTCACTTACAGCATGGAGTGAATTGTCTACACAGTCAAATTTAACAACACACTTATTCAACATCAGCTTGAGAGATACTTCCAAAAGTTGATCTTTCAAAAAATTATTTGTGCTTCTCTAATTCACACAGTTCACTCTCTTGTAGACTCAAAAACTTCTTCATCTCTTTTTATATCCCTCTGAAATAGTGTCTTAAAGAATTCCAAAATAAACTGCAACCGTTTACATTGTTTGAGTTGATCTTGACAAAATAATTGAGTTGTAATTCTTCAGGGTGATGTATAAAAAATGCTTTGCTCGTTTTACAGTTCTTTGAATTAATTCATGAACAAAGTGACACACTTGGCATTGATTTCGGGATAGAGGGAGTTGCATTTAATTCCTTGTCAGAAGGGAATAAAAGAAGATAAAAAAATATTTTTGCTCAACATAAAGTTCTTTTTTGAGGAAACAAAGTCCTTTATAAAGACATATAAGTATTTGTATAATCAAAGTCCAACAATTCTGTTTATTTGCAACAGCAATTGGATCATTCATTTTTCCGTTCACTCTTTGTTGACTTTTGGAAGCATCATCAGGAGTGTCCTCATTATCTTTAACATTCAAAGAAATCTTTGAATTACCTAAACTAGAGGCAAGATACAACTTGGACATGAGAAAATAGCTTGCTTTGAGTGTAAAGGATTCGGGTACCCCAAACCATGTTTTAATTGCTGATCATACACAGACAATGGCTTTGGTTCAAGCTTAAACATTCCTTGTAAGGAATTGCCAAGTTTCAAAATTATATCAACATTCTTTTTCAGTTTGGCCTCAAGATCTAGAACAGTGTCATGATATTTATCCTCATTTTCACTCATTTGTCTTTTTAAAATTGAATGAGCTTTTGAAGTTCCTCATTTTGTCGTTTGTAATCTTTGACATCTAAATCTAATTTATCTCGTTGTTTTTCTAGATCTCAAATAATATCTCGATCACGAATGAATTGAGACTGGGCTTGTTGACTAAAATGTTTTGCTCGTTTATCGGCCTCAATAAATTCGTTGAGATCATTATTATCCCCGTTTACGTTTTCCAAAACCCAAACCCTTTCCTTATACAACTTAAGCTGACTAATCAAAGTCGTGTTTTGTTTTTGAACTTTTTGAGTAAATATTTGTTGTTTTTCAGCTTCCTAATATGCATTTCTAGCTAATTGCTCTACGCACATAGATCAGGAACATGTGTATCTTTTTCAATACTTCCACTATTAACATTCCTATTAGGTGAATCGAATATAATATCACTATCAATTTGATCAATCACAATAGTAAAGTTAATAATTTTAGTATGAGTTGGATACATTATTTCTATCATTTTCAATGTTGGATAAAGATTGTACCTCACTTATAAATGCAGAATCATAGCTTGGCCCAACATCATAAGTATTATCAGCTTGTTGAATTCTGGCCATTAAGCATATGTTTGCACTGAGTTCTTCAATTTCTTCCATCCTTGAAGTATCAGCAAAGAGAAAATCATTCTGCTCATCCATAAGAATAAACTCCACATCATCCCGTTATTTTTGCCAGCAACTTTTGTTCGCATGAAGTAATTTATGAGATCCCGAACTCTTGGATTTGGATAATTCCTAGCATAATGTCTTTTTCCACTGCAGTTGTAGCATTGAAAAGTTGAAGTGTTTCCTGAAGACGAGGTTCAAAGAGTCCTTTGAACATTTCCAGTCTCATTTGGAGCATTCGATCCCTTTCTAATTCCCTGAACATAAGCTCTCCTATTTATTTCCTTCCACCATTACCAGAGTTTCCTGCTTAATATTCACCTGTCTCCTTGAATGATTAGGCTTGGTTTCTGTATTGGATGAAGTGCGAAGACGATTATTTGTTGGAGTAGAAAAAATTTGAGTAATGGCTCGAGCAACTAACAATATTGAAGATGTTAGTGGATCTTCAAAATTGGTGTGAACATCATCCTGCTGGTATTCATCTTCATAATCAACCACAGACGTAGGATGTGTCACATAATAAGACGATGTGTTTTTCTAGTAAGATGAAACCCGTGTGTGGCTACAAGACTAAAAGGATTCATGAGATTTTATCAACTTCTTTGCTCCTTGAGACATTTAACATTTCTCGAATTGCTGAAGGTAATAAAAAAGATCATCAAACGTATCCACTTTAAACGTTAACAAGATAACTAGGGGTAACATATTTTTCACCAGTTCCGGTTGCAAGCTATTTAGAAACTTTATGTTAATTGTAACAATTGGAAAATGCATGTCATTTCTTTCTAAATCGTTCATTAACTGAGCAAAACGATTGTAAATTGAAACAAGTGCTTCCCCTGGTTCAGCAACAAACTGATCAAATTTGTTTGTAAAACGAGTTTCTCTATCAACTTTGTTTTGTATAGTTCCCCTCATAAGACATTCAACTCTTTTCCACATTCCCTTTAGCCAAAGTGAAGCATACCACAGAATATATAATTGTCATATTGGAATAGAAATAATAATCAAGATCAAGAGTCTCTATCTCAGTCAATCATAATGCAATAACACATCTCCTTGAAAATCCAAGCATTTGCATTTCGGAACCGTGGAGTTGATAAGGAATGAACATCACAAACTGAACGGGGGGATGGACCTTCATCAAGCGCTTTGTTAAGCCACTTTCGCTTTTTCCTCTTTCGATTTATGTATCGTCTAAATCTACTTGCCCACGGCATATAACTACCCCTTCTAAGCATGGGAGGCCTAGTCTCAGAACCGGTATCAGCAAGGGATTGTTGATATGTTTTGGATGTTGACATTTCTTATGATTCAAAGATTGGATCTTTGTAGACGAAAATAGTGAATATTTTGTGAAAAGATTTCCAAACACGGAACACATTCACGAACGACTTGTAAAACTTGGACGAACACTGTTTCTCACGAAATCACGTAGTATGAAACTCGGTACACTTCTCGAACAGAACTAAACTCAGAAAAAATACTAACAAACTCGGTACACTAAAAACTTATTAAACTCAGAAACACTTTTACTTCAAACTCGATAAAACCGAGTGTTGTAAATTTCAAAGATTATGGATTATCAATAACCACAAACTCGATAAAACCGAAATTTATGATTACTGGATAATCCAAAACACTTAAAACATCAAATTCGATAAAACCGAATTTGATTTCTGAGTTTTTAGAAATTGACAAATTTGTTTTTCAAAATCCCAATTCACGATAAAACCGTGATCTTGATGTATTTTAACACTTAGTAATCTTATTTCCGAGATTTAAAAGCACTAATTACTTATTCACACTTTTTGAGAGAACCGAAAAAGTGTGAAAGGATATAAACTCGATATTCAGCCGAGTTAATAATAACCATCCTAGATATACATTATTCGATAAACACCGAAATGGCGTATATATCTATTATAATACTTTTCTGTCGAGATTATACTACAAGTGCTACTGAAACTTCCAAATCAACAAGAAAGAAAATGATCCGAGAGTAAAAAATTACTTCCGAGAAGCTAAAAGTCCTTCCGAGAATTGTAGAAACACTTCCAAGAACTGTATAAACCTACTGAAAATGCAAAAACGTCACTCGATAACACTCGATAATGTCTAACTACTCGAAATTGCTGCCAAGACTCAACTCGAAAGCTTAAACACCTCAACCGAATTCACCGAATGTTATTTTATCGTTCTCGGACGTGAAATAATCTCACAAATCGACTCACTCATATTCTCTAATGGCGTATGATACCACTGTGTAGGATTAGGACCTGTTTAATCTTTTGATCAAACATTAATCAATCATGGAAGCTTAGAATAAAAGTAGAGGATGGAAAGAATTCAAATTTTCAAATGATTATAAACTTGAAGGGAAAAGGAAATTGATTATTACAAAAGCATCACCTTATAAAGACGATTAGAGGGGTAATTTTATAAGGATATAAGGAAGGAGCTTTTCCCTTCCTTTATTTTTCCACTTCTATCCCTAATCTTTGGTAAATTATGCTATTTCTTCTTTTATTAAGCATATAATAACCTAATACAAGCTACTTTATATTAAACAAAATAAAGACTATAAACTAAATATAACTAAACCACATAATCGACACTTTTTATGAACATAACACAGGAGTTGAAAAGCACAAAATGTTCTCCATCATCTATGAGCCCGTGCATGGAATCATATACAAGAATAGCAAGAAAGAGAAAAGGGTGATGAGACATTCAGAGATTCATAAATTTTGTGATGCAACGCTAAACAGAGTATTAGAAGGATTAAAGAGTTACAATAATGATGTTAAGTATGGCTATGTACAAAGAGAACTTACGAATGATGAGATTGAGTATCTAAAGTTGTTTAAAGAAGAGATTGAAGTAAGATTGAAGTATCGCAACCAATGAAAAATGAGAGTAATGTGAATTGGAAGACCAACTTGGACCACTAAGGGAACCGCCTAGAATAATCGACCCTTAGAAGGAGATTGTAAATCATAAAAGTTGGTGTTGGATAATGTGTTTAATTATATTTAGTCATTAGTATTTATTTTATTTAGAATAAAAATAGTTTGTAATAAGGTATATTATGCTAAAAGTAAGAAATAGCATAATTGCCAAAGAATAGGGACTAAAAGTGAAAAATAAAGGCAGGGAACCTCCTTTCCTTCTCCCTCATAACTACCCTTACAGATCAGTTATTATAAGGTGGATGCCTTGTTATAAACTTTTCCTTTTTCCCCTCTATTTTTAATAACAATTTGTAATGATTCAAGATAAACAAGACCTAACAAGAAGTTGTTGTGGTGTGTGTGTTTTTTAAATTTTTAAAAAAAAAAAAAAAATTATTTTGTTTTTTAAGTTTTTTGTTGTTTTTGTTCACGTAAGGAAGTTTCTTAGGAGCTCATACATCCTAGAATGGAGAGCAAGGAACAACATCGATGAAAGTCAAAAGATTATCATCACTATCTCTTATGAGCTCATTGAAACTCAAGTCCAGGAGATGATCATCAAAGAAAATCAAATAGTCAAAGAAAAAGTGAAAGGAAATCTATTGCTTTAAAGGCTAAGAAGAATCTATGATGAAGAGTGCTCATCTTCCGGAGTGAAGCGAAGAGTACGGCCATGACATAAGAGAAGAGGTAGATTCGTGAGACAACCTTGGGAACGACAAAAATACCTTTCAAAGAAGCTGAGACGACAAAAACGGCAAAAGTGAAGGAAGTGGATTTAGATGCGAAAATCCAAATCATCTATTGGAGAATGTCCCAAAGCCACGAGAGACAAAACCAAAGAGCATTTGTGAGGTTCTTGGAGCGTATAGCGGTGAAAAAGATGATGAATATCCAAGACGAGAACTGTCCTTTGTAGCTCAAGCACCAATGTAGGTATGTTCCTAAGACTATCTCTACTTTTATTGATGAAAAACTCATCAATTGATGATTTAGCCTTAGACAATGAATATGATAAATTGTGCAAAATGAGTTTAAAGATAATCACTAAGAACAAAAGGTTAAAAGCTATTAGAAATAGTCTAGAAAATGAGCTTAGAGAATTAAAAGATAAATTGTCCACACTCGAGAAAAACAAGGGAGTTGATATTGATTGTGCAAAGTGTCACACACTTAAAATTGAAAATGAAAAGCTCAAAGAAGAATCTACTAGATTAAACAAATTTGAAAAGAGTACACATTGCTTGAATGAAATGTTAAATAATCAAAAACCCTCCGGTGATAAATTAGGTTTAGGGTTTAATTCATTTGAAGCATCATCTAGTGGAACTAAGGAAATAAAATTTGTAAAAGCTCAAAAAAAGACGTCTTCTGATGGAGGTCCCATAAATATGGGCGGCCCCCTTAATGTTCAGGCGGCCCCTAAAATAAATATGGGACCACCACCAGCAACGCCTGGTTCTGAGAAAAGTGTGTCTTTTTAAAAATCTATTTTGGGTCCTAGACCAAAACACATAATTGTAAACAAAGTCAAAATTCCTATGGCTAGTGACAATGAAGTCAAACAATTTTATAAACCATTGACAAAGCCCGGAGTTGGATTTTCAAAAACCAATTTTAGATCAAAAACTCCACCTCCTAGAAGAGTCAATATAATTATTCTCGTCCTAAAACACCACAACCAAAAAGACATGTTGGTCGACAAAACCAACCTCATGGATTTCCCGTAAGTTGGAACAACTTTCCACGTCAAAGTTACATACCATGGGAAATGTTCTTCCGGTTCCACATCCAACCAATTGCATCAAATGCAAGGGATGTTTGGCACTAACAACTTTGGACCCATGAGATATTGGGGACCAAATGTTTGAGTTACTGTCTTAGGAAATAAGCCAAAAGACAAAATATGTCTTGCAACGATTGATGAAAACTCCACATTGTGGCATAGGAGATTAGGTCACGCTAATATGCGTCTCATTCAATCGTTAGCTTCTAAGGAATTAGTTAGAAACTTACCTAAGCTTAAGTTTGATCAACATTTTTGTGATGCTTGCAAAATTAGAAAACAAGCTCACGTTAGTCACAAAGCTAATAACATAGTCTCACGACAGATCTTAGAACTTCTCCACATGTGACCTTTTTTTCCATCCGCCGTACGGAGTTACGGAGGAAACCGCTACACCTTAGTCATAGTAGATGACTACTCTAGGTACACTTGGACTAGATTTCTTAAGGATAAAACCGAAGCTTTCGATCAATTCGAAATATTTAGTAAGAAATTCCAAAACCAATTAGGATGTACAATAGTGTCAATAAGAACCAACCACGATAGAGAATTTGATAATAAAGTGCAATTTGGAGAGTTTTTTGTATGCCAATAGGTATTACCATACTTCTCGGCTCCACGCACTCCTCAATCAAATGGCGTGGTTGAAAGAAAAAATAGGACACTTCAGGAAATGAATAGAACCATGTTGAACGAGCAATCGTTACCACAAAAGTTTTGGTGTAACGCCGTAGATACTTCAACATACATTCTCAACCGAATCCTAATTAGAGCCATCCTAGGAAAAACACCTTATGAAATCTTGAGAGGTAGGAAACCTACTCTTGACTATTTTAGAGTGTTTGGAAGCAAGTGCTTCATTAAACACCAAAGACTACCTCACCAAGTTTGACCCAAAGTCATACGAAGGTTCAGTTTATGAGTACGCGCAAAATAGTAAAGCCTATATCATTCTTAATAAACACACTAGGAAAATCAAAGAATCACTCAACGTGACATTCGATGAAACTCCTCCACCCTCTAAGACATCACCCTTGGTGGATGATGACTTAGATGAAGAAGAAGCTATTAGGGAAATCAAAAAGAAAAACCTAGAAAATATTGTTGAGGATGAAACATTAGAGATTGACGAAATAGTCAATATTAAGGATCTAGGAACCATCCCCTAGAAAATGTTATAGGAAACCTTAACCAAAGAACCCTTAGATCACAAGCCTAGAACCAAAGTAACTTCTACTATTTTATATCAACTATAGAACCTAAGAATGTGAATGAAGCCTTAGGAGATGAAAGTTGGATAGTCGCCATGCAAGAAGAATTAAATCAAATTATTGCTAACGAAGTTTGGGAGTTAGTTCCACAACCTAAGAATATGATAATTATAGGAACTAAGTGGATGTTTAGGACATAATTAGACGAGAACGGTATTTGTTTACTCGAAATAAAGCAAGGGTTAGTTGCTCCAAGGCTACTACCAACAAGAGGGCATCGATTATGTAAAAAAACTATGCCCCGGATTCTAGACTTGAATCTATTAGTATATTATTAGCCTATGCTTGCGCCTTAGATTTTAAATTATTCCAAATGGATGTAAAAAGTGCATTCCTGAACAGTTTTATCAATGAGGAGGTATACGTGGCACAACATTCATTGATTTCGAAAAACCGAATCATGTTCATAAATTAAAGAAAGCTTTATATGGTCTTAAACAAGTCCCAAAGCTAGGAAGATAGATTAAAAAGCTTTTCTAAGATAAACATGAATATAGAAAAGGAATGGTAGAAAACACTCTCTTACTAAGAAGAAAAGTTCACATCTTGTCATTGTTTCAATATATATGTCGATGACCATTATCTTCGTTCAACCTTGTCAAGACATGGGAGAGAAATTGCCAAAATCATGCATGATAAGTTCGAGATGAGCAGATTGGGTGAACTTAACTTCCTCCTTAGGATTTACAAATTAAACAAATTGGAAGTGGTATATTCTTTAATCAATCTAAGTATATTAAAGAAATGCTTAAGAAATTTGGTCTAGAAGATTCTAAACCAATGAAAACCCCATGTCCTCCGATACTAAACTCACGAAAGATGAAGAGTGTGAGTCGGTAGATAGTACCAAGTATCGAGGCATGATAGGTAGTTTATTATACCTAACGGCAAGTAGGCCCGATATCATGTTTAGTGTCTTCCATTGTCCCGCTTTCAAGAGCTCCCCATAACCTCTCACCATGAAGCGGTAAAATTATCTCCGATACATTAAAGGCACTACGCACTTAGGATTATGGTATCCTAAGGGGACCGGCATAGAAACCGTAGTATATGCCGACTCTGATCATGCGGGAGATTATGTGGACCAAAAGAGCACTAGCGGTATTTGTACGTTCGTGGGATGTTGTTTGACATCTTGGTTCTCGAAGAAACAAACCGCTCTTACTATATCCACTACCGAAGCCGAATACGTAAGCGCCGAAAAGGCATGTCAACAAGCACTATGGATGAAACAAGCTCTCATCGACTACGACGTACGACTCGACGACGTTCCCATCATGTGCGACAACAAAGGCGCGATTGACCTTAGCAAAAACCCGTGCAACATTCACGAACCAAACCATTGAAATACACACCAACATTCTTCTCGATAATTTCCAGAAATGCCATAACTCAATCGAAAAAGATCGTCCGTCGACAAACATCACGCCGACACCTTACTAAAACCCCTTAAACTGAATCTTTAACTATCTACGTCATGGTTTAGGAATGATGGAACACATTCCATAAACCTAATGTGTCCGAATACTCCTTCTTTTAGTTTCGAATCAGTCTATGTGTTCCCTCTGGTTCACGGGATTTTACAAGTCTAAGATTTAAACCGATAAGAAGTTTACCGGGATTTTACAAAATCAATAGAAAAACCGTGAATGAATAATTGGTTGTGATATTTGGTTTGTTGATTTGTTTGAAATTTGACGCAGTTGGATTATATAAAAAAAAATTTTTTTACCCTATTACCAAAATCTAAATTTGGTGTAAAAATAAGCTAAAAAGGCTAAAGAAAAAAATTATATTTTACTTAATTTTTCCCGCCAAAAAGTGTCGCTAAAAAGGTGTCGACCGAAATAATTTTTACCCTATTACCAAAATTTGAATTTGATGTAAAAATAAGTTAAAAAGGCTATAGAAAAAAGATTACAAAATACTTAATTTTTTTTAAAAATCAAACCGCTGCGTATATGTTTCTATCAAACCGCCGCTTTAAAATCAACCAAACCGCCTCCTATTGATTGAGCAAACCGCTGCCTAACAGGCCAACTCGCCGCCAAGATCTTACTAGGCAAACCGCCGTGGTTTTGAAGTAACTCGCTGCCTAGTTTTGTTAACTCGCTGGATCAATAAAATAATCAACTCGCCGTGAGCAACTCGCTGCCAATAAACTAAGCAACTCGCCGTGAGCAACTCGCTGCCTATAATCTTAGCAACTCGCCGTGTGTTTTAGCAACTCGCCGTACCTTTTACCAACTCGCCGGCTATTATTTTCAAGCCAACTCGCCACTATCCTGTGTAAACCGCCGCGAACAAGCAACTCGCCACCAAATTTAAACAAACCGCCGCGAATATAATTATTAAAATTAAGCAACTCGCCTTTGACTTTTGGCAACTCGCCTTTGACTTTTTCCTAAATTTCCGGATCTTGTCCCTACCTTTTGTCAAACCGCCGGTTAGAAAATGATATTTTAACCAACTCTCCACGAAGAACACTTGGACGAATTAAGCAAAATCAAGCCATATGATCTTTCTAGCCACGAAACTAAGCTACAACATACAATATTAAGTGTGTATATGACGATTAAACACACCTTAACTCGTATATCTTTGTGAATCTTCCAATATGAAGCAACTCTCCACGAAGAACACAAAATAAATTCGAATCTTTTAAGCTTTATAATCGAGCTAGGAGCTTGTAAATCACTTGTTATGGCAACAATACATCTTGTTTAACATGAAGAGCAAGAGAAACACCAAGATCAACCAACAAATTAAGCCCGAATTTCCTTTTTGAGCCGTGGGCTTTTCTTCAAAAATAAGCCACGAATTTGAGCTTATTTAACCATAAGAATCAATCACGAATCCAACTAGGCTCTGGTACCAATTGTAGGATCGTTTAATTCATAACACGGTGATGATTCTTGTGATTGGGCTAGTTTCTAGAGAGAGAAACACATAGAGAGGATTTCTAGAGAGAGAAATGTATGTGTTTAAATGGAAAATGATTATGACTAGCTTGCCTCTTCCAAAGTTGGAAGAGGCTTATATAGTTTTTACAAAATACCGGGTATTAGTACCCGGCTTAAAACCGAAAGACATACGATTAACTATTAAACTACGAACTATTATAAACAATAAATATACGGGGTGACCGAGTCTTTTACTCATATCTAACAATCTCCCCCTAAGGGAGGTCACCCTTGAAAACACTAGACTTAAGCTCTTACAGCTTGCAGTCTTTTGATTCTTCATGTTACATCTAGTACTTTGTTGTAGTGATCTTTAGATAACAATTGAGCTTGTTCACTTTGACTTGTTTTGATTTTGATCATGAGCTTTCTTGAGATCATCAGCCAAACTTAATCTCTCATCATCTAGTAATTTATTGCCATCTTGTGCACTTGTGAAGAAGAATATGATATCAGAGTTTGCGGAAGCTTTGACACCTTTATGAGATCTTTCATAACTTCATAACAAGTGTAGGTCGTGTCTGAGCATTCGGTTATTAACTTGACATTACTGGAACTGGGTATCTCCATCTCCATCTCCATCTTTAAATGATCCTGTAATGAAACAGTTAGCAATAAAGAGAAAATTGATTTGAAAAATCAGTCTAAGTGTTAATTATGAAAATATTTTGTAACACTTCGATAGTTTTGATTGGTTGTCAAATGTTCAATAACCGTCAATTCTTATGCTGGAACAAGTTTGATTCACGTAGAATCGCACCATCGTTTCTTTCCAGTTGACACAAGTTTGATTCTTGTAGAATCGCACAAGTCACCTACCTAGAGCTTGTTTGATGTAGGCTCTAGCAGGATTTCCATCTTCATAGTGAATACCTTCGTATCACTCGGATGTTCTGGCAATATCACAAGGATAATGCGTAGGACTCTTAAGATAACCTTGTTTCCACAGTGTGTGAAAGACAAGATAAATGGAAATGTGTCCTAACGAGATTAATTGATGATCTCTTGGCTCTAGACTCGAAAGTGCGCTTTGATATTAGTGATCGGAGGCTGGAGCTGACTGCCACCTTTTCAATACCGACTTACTCGGAGTGAGTGAGACAGTAGATTGCATGTTTAGTCTCCGTGACAAATGAGACAAGTTTCTTTCAAGAGAAACTCGAATGGCTGGGAAGGGTTGTGCATTGCATCACTGGGTCCATGATGTCGTCTTCAATGTCAGCAATCAACTTGTGATTCTGACAGCATATGTATTGACCCGGTTTCTGCCTTAAGTGTATGGAGGGCTTCTTTCTTTACACCCTTTATCTGTACAATTCTTTTTCATTCCTCAACCCCTTCAGTGCTTACCGAGACTTCATGACTAGCACCTTGTTGGGTATATTCCAGTACTAGCTCCATCTCAGTCGGCACTATTCCCTTTTCCTCACATTTACTCCTTTTTATCATACCTACGGACTTCTACACTAACTAGTGGATAGTCCCTGGGTAGATCCCTCCGGTTCTGGCAGGATCATGGGAACGAGTACCTAACCTTACCATCCTTATAACTTCGATAACAGTAAATACATGGTCAGTCTTTTGGTACAGTTCACCTTGCCATAAAATCACTGTTGAAAAACTCAATCAGGTACTTATGATATAACTATCAAAGTGTTTAGTACCCGATTGTTTTTTGCATTTCAGAAAAGCTCCCCCTCAACATGTGCATCGGTATTCGAAACTGTTTAGCACATGTTGGTGGAGAATACACTTGAGTAATATGATCACATTACATATTTTAATCACATTTTCTCCCCTTATCAAAAATTTCAAATCATTTGACATTTTGGATATCAATTGATTTAAATATGTTATAAAAAAGTAATTACGTGGTAACAAGCATAGACGATAGAGCACTCCCGCTT
>BQNB010040944.1:6035-11035 GCA_026074375.1 Tanacetum coccineum | reverse complement strand
TTCTAGAAAGTGAAGAACACAAAGAAGATATTCAATCTTCGAGTGTTGTTGAGTCATCACACTGTCGTGTCTTTCATTTTTCTTTCACCATGATAAGAACATACTATCTCTTTCACTTATTGCCGGCTTGTTGTCAACATTAACAACCAACAAAACACCCAACAAAACTATAGTTAACACCTTCCCTTTCCATTCACGCTCATCCTTCTTCGCTTATGTTTCCTCAACAAATCATCTTTGTCATCAACATTTAGTTTGACCTAAAGTCTTACGATAATGTCTATCCTTAAACACCCCAAACATAAAAAGCATACATAATGCTTAACAAATAAACCTTGAGGATTTAGGAATCTCTCAATACAACCCTTAGTCTATTCAAAATCACATCATCATTTGGATTAGATGATTGATACCATCAGGAAGTGCAAACCACCACAGGGCCCTCAAACTACGTTAATACTCCCGTATTCAATATGACATATTGGACGGAAGTCAATGTTCTCATAATAATCGTTTGCTTTTTTTACTCCTTGTGTCAATCAATAAAACGAATTTGGTTCTTGTTTATTAATAATGTCTGGTATTATTTACTGAAGGGCTGTTGATCAATCTTAAGCATGTGTTGGTTCGAACTTATCATTTGTTCCTAAACATTCTCATGTCTTAAGTATACGTCGTGTGTCTAGGTTTTAATTTTTCTTTTAAAATGTCATAGTTTAGAGTGCATATATCTAAGACATGCATGTCTTGTTCCCCGTTAGTGTATTGCTATATATATATATTATCTATATGATTATATATTATTATACTATTATATTATATATTATATATTATATATATATATTTAGCTATCATTGTTGGTATATACATGTGCACTTTGCTACTAATTTTTTTCTTTTTGTAGCACACTTTCATTGCTTGACTCCTTGGTGCCCCAAACAAGGGGGAGCATACACCGAGGGGGAGTTGCAACCGTTATGACATCTACACATTTCTTGATATGTGTATTCCAACCCTTTAATATCGCTCTATATATATAATTATATTATATATATATTATATATATATATTATATATAATATCTTTTATAAATAATTATAAATTATATATATATATTTGTTGCAGACTAACCCTTGTGTAGGTTAAGAGTTTGCAACAAATTTGATCCATGGATCCTCTAGAGTCTATATACATGGAATGCAAGTGTCATAGGAGTGCAATGAGCTAAGGGGTGCTCGAGAGTCAAAGTAGATATCTTGGGATGATTCAACGGGGTTGATAGGAGCAAGACTTCACTGGGGATGATGCAAGCTCGCCTCTTTGGTTCAGGGTTTGAAGTGTATTATAAGTCTCGCCTAAGAGTCCACCTTTTTAATTCGACAAAAGGGGGAGCAAGAAGTGTAAACATAGTACTTATACATTTTTACTACAAGTTATAGTTTACATATTTTGTCATCATCAAAAAGGGGGAGATTGTTGGTCAAAATAATACGATATTTAATCTATACATTCTCCTCATGTTTTGGTGATGACAAACATGTAACTTATAACACATAACGTAAAGTGCTTAAGTTACTCGTGATCACAAATCATCAATGCATTCATACGACAACATCTCTCGACGTCTCAAGACTGCTTCAACGAAGTTTGCACCCGACGTAAATCACTTAAGGTATGAATAAATAAATGCTTAATTTATTTTATAATCAAAGGAATTTTTATTTAACCTCATATTTTTTATAAAAATGTCACAAACATTTTTATCACTTTTAAAAAACATTTTTAGATTTAAAAGAAATGTTTTATTCAAATAAATATTTTAAATTCAATTTTTCTACCTAAAAACGGCTAGAAATGTTCTAGAAAACACCTCCCCCAGAAAAGGCAAAAAAGGGAGCGTCCAGGCTGGGTGGCCCCCTTAATTATTAATTAAGGGGACTGCCACCCTAACTAAGGGTATCGGCCAGACAAAGAATCTCCAGATTGCCTATAAATACTAGACTATTCCCCATTATTTTTCTAACCTTTTTCACTCATTCTTTTCTGTCTAAAATCAGTTTATACATCACCTACAATCCTTTGATCATTTAATCTTAAGCATTTGTTTCCAAGTGATTCAAGCTTATTCCTCCAAGTGCAAGAGAAGAACTCTCGTTATCATTAAGATACGAAGTTATGTAGTTTAGTTAGTGCATTCATGACATGTCTTACATTCACAATGTATAGATCGAGTCTATGTATTCCAAACTTGTATAATAGTTAGATCATGATGATCATGGTGTGTTTAGTTGTTAGGTCGTGGTGATCACAGGAAGTTTAGTTAGATCGTGGTGATCGTAAGGAGTTTAGATAGATCGGGGTGATCTTGTTAGTGTCTAGGTGAAGTGTAGTAAAGTTGTGAAGTGAAGAGAAGTTGTGAAGTGAAGTGAAGTCGTGAAACAAAGTGAAGTTGTGAAGTGAAGTGAAGTAGTGAAGTAAAGTGAAGTTGTGCGATGAAGTGAAATTGTGTCGTGAAGTGAAGTTGTGCGGTGAAGTGAAGTTGTGTCGTGAAGTGAAGTTGTGTGGTTAGTATTTTAGTCCTCAAAATACATAAGTTGTGATAGATTGGTTCTAGCTAGTATTAGAACTCGACATTTGGCTTAGTGTCGGAAATCAGTGTAAGCTTAGTTATGCATGGTTTTCTCCGCCTAAAGGGAGCCTGTTGACTAGTGAAGTAACTCTCGAGTTGGGTACTCAAGGAGTGAAGTAGGGCGAAGAGGTGCTTCGTAACCGAATCACTATAAATCATCGCATTCGGTTTGCACTTTATTGTACTTTTTCGCATTACATCTTTATTTACCTTACCGCTTTACATTTATACTTGCATTAGATCTATATGTGTGTTGATTGTTGCTTATATAGTTTGGGTGATGATTGTAGAAGTTAATATTGTGATTGTGTTTATATTGCTATGACATGTTCTAGTGGATATAGATGTATTATTCACACTTATCATATTGCATCTAAGTTGATGGATAATTTGATATAAAATGTTTAAAGTTTTTAAGTGGAAACGTATTTACCCCCCTCTACGATTTCAACACATATTATTCAATGTGGTTGAATATTGGATACCCCACATGTGTAGATCACTTTATGGATCAGCGTCATTGGGTGCATTACACACATGGTGAAAGTTATGTTTATCCTTATACTTGATATGCACACGGGTTTTACATGTATGGATAGCATTTCTAGACTATAGTCAAACACTATACTGTCAAATGGTAGTTATAAGGACTATTTTCAGAAATGTTTAGAAGTAATAGAGCTATATATGTTACCTCTATTTGATCACCAACATTGATGGTCAGAGCATCACGAACAATAGGAACTCCAACCCATTGACCATCTTTCAAAAGTTGAAGGCCTTCTATTTCTTTGTCTTGCAACAGAACTGTAATTGCTGTTCCATCAGCATGTGGCTTAAGTCCAAAGACATTGTCGACCCATCGACAAGGAGGGTAGTAGTTAAATCTTGCATGCATCTTTGCAGTCGTCCCATATTGGTTCAAGAAGCAATCATCCTCCAAGTTTAACGATCTAGCCAAGGCTTTAAGGACAACTTTGTTTATCAACCCAATTTTAGAGCTATATTCATCAAGAACTTCCCTGAGACAATGTCATTACTTCAATTTAATCTTAAGTTTCAGAATTGGGCTGTTTTCTTTTTCATGATTTTTATATGGTTTTCTCACTTGCTACTTTCTATAGTAACATCAAAATTGATGAATCACTTCAGTTCTTTAGATCATACGAGTCACATTATTTTCTTTTATATTGTGGTGAGATTTTCTAAAACGTTGAAGAAACCTTGTTGAGGTATGGGCTCATAACATTATTTTTAGGGCAAAAGCCATAAATGACTAACTTACTTATTCCAATTTACTGGTGTTCCTAGTGAACTCTATAAATGTACACTCAAACATGTATACATTCAAATTTTTAACAAAATGAATAACTTTTTAGGCAATTAACAGGTTTTTCGGTTATATTTCTAACGATCGTTATTTTATTATTGCATCGTTAGTCCTTTATATACTATATTTATTTTCTAGATCTGACGCGTCCAAAACGACCCTCTATATCACATTTTCACGACTCGGGTTCTAAAGAGATTTTATGCGAAACAACGTTTCGGACAACTTTTTAGTTTTAACCGAGACCTGAATCTCAACAGAAAATGACCAAAATGCCCTTACGGGATTCTGCTGGAACTTATTATATTTTTAATAAAACGCAGAAATTTGACTTTCGGTTTTGACCCGCTATCATGCGATTTTAAGACTAACAAACCTCGTGGCAAAGTAAAATGTCATTCCGAACAACTTTCATGTTTCGCCGGAAGGCTATAACGGACTCGATAGTGCTCAAATCGGATGTTTTCAAATCTGCAAGCTTATTACATGTTTATACACATATTTTTATACACGTTTTTTTACATGATTTTATCCACGGTTTTATACACACATTTTTATAGACACGTTTTATACACACATTTTTATACACATATTTTTATACACATTTTTACACACAATTTTATCCACGTTTTAAAAAAAAGTGCATAAAATGTGTCTGTAAAAACGTGTATAAAAATGTATATATAAAATCGTTGATAAAAACATGTAGAAAAACGTGTATAGAAATGTGTGTATAAAAACGTGTGTATAAAAATGTGCATAAAAATGTGTCTATAAAAACATGTAAAAAATGTGTATAAAAACGTGTAAAAAATGTGTGTATAAAACGTGTATAAGTTTTAAAATCGCATGATAGCGGGTCAAAACCGAAAGTCAAATTTCTGCGTTTTATTAAAAATATAATAAGTTCCAGCAGAATCCCGTAAGGGCATTTTGGTCATTTTCTGTTGAGATTCAGGTCTCGGTTAAAACTAAAAAGTTGTCCGAAACGTCGTTTCGCATAAAATCTCTTTAGAACCCGAGTCGTGAAAATGTGATATA